>CAAKHD010003286.1:0-12403 GCA_901007705.1 Fistularia tabacaria | reverse complement strand
TTTTTATTTTTTTTTTTTTTTTAAAAAATTTTTTTTTTTTTTTTTTTTTTTTTTTTTTTTTTTAATGCCTTTTTGTTTTTCTATATTCATTAAGCCATTTTACATGCAAGAATTATTTGTGCTGAAGCTGTATTTAAGATAAGACATTTTGTTAGCCAACAGGCTATATGCTGTTGTAAAGTGTATATACAATTACAGTGAATTCTGAAAAAATGGTTTTAAATCTAAATGTCTCTCATTATTTCTTTTATAATTGAAAGTCTTGCTGACTTTAATGCATTGCAGTTGTTCTTGTGGGACTACAGATGAAACTGAAGACACACTAGCAGTGGGTTTCACACGTCTCTTTCAAAAGAAGCCAATGAAAACCTCACAATACCATAACTGAAGACTTAAATGTTAGGAGAACTGCACTTAAAGTGTACTTTGTACCGATTATCTCATGTTAGATTCATTTCCTATTTAAATTATTAATGCTTCTTATTCTACATGGTCCTTTGATCCCACAGTCCCTCAAAATCCAAAGTGCCTGGCCGAATAATTTGCTATGTGCATATTTAAGAATAAAACTCATTTATATGTACCAATTGTTTATTTTTATACCGTGATTAAGTGCAGCTAGAATGCCCTGATCAAAGAGTGATGCATCCACAAACTATATGCAGCAATGCAGAAATGTATGTAACAAACAGAGCAGTTTTTATTTTTAGGTCTCCCTGGACCCTGACGAGCTATCAACTTACTAAGTATGACTGAAAAGGAAGCTTTACTGTATCTGCAGTAGTGTTGAGTCCTCAGCTGTCCATTGTACAAAAATGTATAAAATTTTTAGTTCAATCTACATTCCTGTGGCATTAACAGCTTTAGTTCAGGAATGGTTTTTGGTTGAAGGCAAACATAGAATAGATTATTAATGAACACATCTAAATAACTGAATTATTATAGATGGTAATATTGTTTTTGTGCTTGTGCAGACCCTATTCTTTGCAAAAAGCTGTATGTTATTCTGAGGAAGAAATTTTAAATACGGCTACAATACTTGCTCTTTTGGTGTTCAGACATGAATAAAACAATAATTTAATTGTTTTGATGCATTTTGCAGCTGGTGCTGGACTGTCCCTGTGATAAAAATGCCATCTTACTGTAACTGCCTGCTATGTTTTATGACAACGATTTATGAATGTCCACTGGTTAGCGACTTCATTCTCTCACGTGTTTTTATTCACGAACTACGCAAGTGTGAAGTTGAAAATGAGCCATTAATAGAAATGTAAAATGGTGAATATTGAGAATATACTTTCCTATTCAATCCATGTTGCAACATTGGCCACCTCAACATTGTTGAGGTGGCCAAGTTCTCTCCACTGATGTGATATAAATTCTCCCATTGTCTGAATGATGTCTCCAAGCAAAGTTCATGTTTCAAAGGCTAGAAAGCTTGTTAATAATGTAGAGACAATACCCTGGTGCTGAAATCCCTTCTGTTTCATGGTGCTCATTTCACACCCACTTTTCAAAGCCTCTGCATGTGTTCTTAATTACGCTTAGTAGGTGTTGTGTATCAGGTTGAAGCAGCCGAAGACCCATGAGTCAGAAGCGGGAGAACAGAGCTACTTTTGCCTGTAGGACAGTGAGGATGATTGGAAAGATGAGCTAAGTGTTTTCTGGGAAAAATTGACTTCTTGCAGTTTGCAAAGTTAACTGTTTGAATTGAATATCCTAGCATCTTCCGCATTAAGAATCAAACTTTTTTTTTTGGTAATTCGAAGCGTTTTACCTGCTAGGAATTCCAACAATGTGGTGTGCTGTCAAAGTCTTTGTCCTATTTGGTAAGTTGTTGTCTTCATAATATATAAATAAATCACCAGTATGCATCAACTTGAAGTAATTCAATATATCACTGGACCTCCATTCATGGAAATTGACAATTATATAATCAATATTTAAGCATATGTATGTATATATTTCCCCAAGGATTTTTGTTTTGTGTGTTTTGCTTTTCAACAAACTACAAATACATTGTTTCCAGCAAGAGACTTCCTAGATCAAAGTTTAAATAATTAGGTGACATTCATTAATTCAATTACTATCTGGCTATATTTATATGTATGTATGTATGTATGTATATATGTATATATATATATATACACACATATGTGTGTGTGTGTAATGTGTGTATGTCTCCAAACATTGCTATTTTAATGGGATGGTTTAGGCTTAAAGTCTATATTGATGAAGAGATTAAGGGGCAATAGGCATAAATGTTTCCTCTTGTCCACAGGGTTTCTATGTCACATCAAGCATGTGAACTCTAAAACCAGATCAATAGAGAGAAAGCCTGAGTGGACTCTTCGTGAAGCCAACAATTTACAAGAAGACATCCAAACAGTTATACGGCATATTCATTCTCTGTCCAGTGACAATGAAAACCCCAAAAGCAAAGATGAGCCTGCCATTTTGGGGAGTACTAACCTAGATACATATATTGATGTTCTGAGAAATGTTTATGCAAGCTTCCAAACCCTGGTTAGAGAGGGATTCATAGATGACCTTCCAAAGACTATAATTTGTATTTTATCAGGAAAGCAAGACTGTGGAATTGAGGCAGAACTAACAAAGGCAGTCTCTTTAAAACTGGTTAAACCACTGCTGACTGTCGTGTCATCCCTGCGACAGACCTGCACTCCCCAGAATGATGGCACAGATACAGAATTGAGCAATTTCCTCAGGTCCTACCTGGGGATAGGGGAGTCAGCCACAGCAACAGAAGATGGCTTTTACAAAACCTTTGTGCATAACCTGATGAATCTTCTGTTTTCTGGAAATTTGGTGACTGCTCTGAGTCAACTCTTAGATACAGCTGTGACATTTATCTTTGATTTCACGGCAACATCACTTCAAGTACCAATGGAATTCATCAGAATAGCTTTACAGTTAGGGATAAGAATCCCATCTTTAGATGATAACGGAACCTGTGAACAAGGTAAACATTTCTAAACCTCTTTAACAGAATAACAATTTGAACACAATGTATTTTTTTATTTAAGAATTTTTGCAAAATCTTTATGAAAATGTTACTTTTCTCAGGAGATCTCAAGGAACTCATAATGTGGTAAGTCACTGAGCAGCTCACAGTGTCCTTAAGTGCCAGTGGGAGTATTTGTAAAGTGGTAGTTCACCCCAAAATAATAATGGTGAATGAACAGGTGTTTCAATATATAAGTGTCAGCTGGCTTTGGCTCCAGACCCATCGCAGCAATTGTGCAATATAAGCAGTGGAGACAATGCTTTTATGAATGAATTCATAATATTATGATGAAAAAAATGCCTGTGAAAGGGTTTAGTGAGAAACCACCTGTGCAGTATTTCACACAAAACACCATAATTGCTGTCACTAAAATTTTATGAAACTATTTTTGAGCAGTTTGGTGATTAGTGTTTCTTTTTCAGGGGAATAAAGCACAATTTGAGCTGGTCCTTTGGTAACATAATTGTTGATATCCTCTTGGACACCTTCCTGGAACAAGGACTTCCTCTGTGTCCATATCCAGGTCACATGTGTCAGAATCCTCCCAGTGAATCCTTCCGACGTAGTCCCTCGGAACTAGATACAAAAAACAGCCACTATGTTTTTTTGCAGTGTGATCTTCCAGATCTGGCCGAACTCAATGACACACTCTGCATTGATGTTATTAAAGGTTCAAGAAAAGGATCCTCCACATCTGTGAATACTGTATGCCAGACTCTTAACTCCCTACCCCGTAAACAGCTTGAGCAGGTATGGAGCAATATGTGCTATGTTATTCAAGCACTGGTGTCATCCTTGCTTCGCAAATCATCAGACTGCTCAGGTGTCGACACACATCAGTCTGTTACTTCTCTGGTTCCCATCTCGCACTCTGCGCCTCATCGAAAATCAAGAGAAGCTTCAAACCTTCAGCAGCTTGCCTGCGACTACAACAACTGGTTAGAAGATCATGTGATTGATGCTGTCCTCATTTCTCTGTGCAGTGATAATGATAAAGAAAGGTTTGTGAGGCAGGTGTGTCTCAGTACTTCTTTATTTAGAAAGTTAGTTTTAAATGAGATGAACAGCTGGCTGTATGGATACTGTGCAAATTCCTCAGTAGACCCTGGGTTAATAGTGAGCCAATTCTGTGTCTATGAGCAGTGGATGAACCAGCCTCCCACCCCAGTAAACCCAGCCCTAATAGAACTCTGCATGAGTCTGGACGGTCCCAGACTCACACAGCTTATATGTGAGCACACTGGATTCTTTGTGCTTTTATTTTCCTATCCTGAAAATTTGCCTTTTAAGCCTAACTGCACAAATCTGGTACCTCTACCAGAAACTCCTGTACTAGATCTGCTCCTGTTGGATTCTTGTCGGTACTCTGAGTGGCATGACGTAATGCTGATTACTACCGATGTTTTGTCACAGTGCATCCGCAACAATCCCAGCGATTTTTTTGAAAAAGTCTGCGCCAACAAAACTTTCCTCAGTAATCTCCTTCATAATGAGAATAATGTTTGGCTTGAGGATCACTGCAAGATGGCTCTGACCTTTTTGCCCACTGAGGCACCACAGACCAACATTGCAGACTGGTGTGACTATGAAACATGGGGAGAGCGGCAGGTGGATGATTCAGTAGTTGGACTGTGTTGGCAGTATGACCAATTTGCTTTCCATAAAAATGTCTGCTGCAGTACATCTGTGCTTGAAAAGCTTTTACAAAATCCCCAGAACAGATGGTTGAAATCAGTCTGCACTGACAAGGAAGTGGATGAAATACAAATTTTACCACAGGTGGGTATTTTTTCTGAATTATTGAGCTCTATGTATCCAATTAATATGTTTGCATATTGCCATTGTTTGCATATGTTTGCATCTTGCCATATAATTATATCTGCCATTTATAATTATGAATTCCCCAGGTGTGCAAGTACTCTGAGTGGACCCATCCCATCATTGTGGACATGACCGAGCTTGCTCTCTGTGCTGAGATTGACCCAAGTAACTTCACATCAAAAGTTTGCTCAAGTGAAACACTCCTCCGAAACCTGTTAGCAAATCAGGATAACACCTGGTTGATACAGCACTGTGCCAACCATTCAAATCCAGGTGATTCTCTTGGTGAAGGTGGAGGACAAGGTGGAGGTGAGGTGGAATTCAACCCAGAAGTGCAGTGTCAGTACTCTACCTGGAGCATGTCCCTTCCAGATGCAGCTGTTCTTACTCTCTGCTGGGAGCACGATCAATCCCTTTTTATATCGTCTATTTGTTCCAATCCTGCTCTTCCACTCTTGCTGGCACGTCGGCCCTTCAGTGTATGGGTGAGCACGATGTGTGCCACCTATACCAATTACACCACCACTCGTAATACCACTGGAGGAAATTATTTTTGCCTGGCTAAAAATCTTGTGATGCAGTTAAACTGGACATGCTCTGCTGACTTTACAGCTGCCTGCCAGGGTGGGGCCAGTCACAGCACAGTTTTGCAGGTGGTACTACACTGTTGGGTGGAGAGTCTGAAATCCAGAGCTGGTCACCTGGTTAAACCACCTGTAACTGCAGTGTTGGAGCAGGTAGCCAGCACCACTGTTGTGGTCCTGTTGGCTTTAGAAGATGTTCAGAACACCTCATTTGGCATCACAGAAAATATCAGAGTTAGTTTACTAAAGTCTGTGGTTCACTATCTTGAGAGGGAGAAAAACTTAAACACAAAGAGGATCTTGTTGCAATGCTTTGGGGTAAGTGACTGTTTCATAGATTTCCATGTGTGATTTAAGTTTCAACAACAGAAACAAAAAAAAGCTGCTTTGGGAGTTTTTTCATTATGACGCTTTAAACAACTGTGGATCATCATTACCATTGTATAGCTATGGACCTGCACTCCACAGAATGTGGTGTACAATTATACTCCTTTCATCAATACAGAAAATAATGAAACACTTCCTCTTTGTCTAATCTCCACTGGGTGACATCTGACTTGAAAGCTGCCCAAATGCAGTTGAACAGATGTTTAGATTATATTGAAAATGAAATAATTTTAGTGACTGTGTCACAACAGAGTGTGTGTGCCTGTTTTTCCCCCTCTGCAGACAGTATTAACGAACTTGATGCAGACCGCAAGAGATGCAACAAGTGATGAATTCTTCCTTGTTAAGGTTAAAATTCTGATGGAAAATTCACATCACTCATAACTCATTTTTAGTTTTTTCACTGTGTAAGGAACTGCTCTTATCTGTTTACATATTTCTAGGAATACTTCAGTATGCCACTAAGCAGCCTCAAGTCAGTTATCAGTACAGCTCCTGTCACCACTGTGAGACTCATCCTTCAGTACTATAGTATACATAAGGACACACTGCGAGTGAGTAATCATTACAAACATGTCAAGCTAAATTTATCAATCTGGTCCTTCTTTTCCCTGGAGTTAGTTAAAAATTGGGCATTATTTCATACATATTTAATTCACACTGTCCTACGGGTGTTGTTTGTATTTTCCAGTTGCCAGATGAGTATCTCTCCACTCTCGTGTCAGTGCTGTTCAAGAACCACCTGGTCAAGGATGAGAGTCTTTTCACTGAGCTGGCTGGTCTCCTAGAGGCAGCTCGTCCATCTGACATCCCAGATTTGCCTCTAGTTCAAAACAATCCCAATGTGTAAGACACATGCTGTTAGATGCAGACATGGGACCATTGGTAATGGGCATTATTGAACATTATGGATAATGTTGTTTGAATAATTTCAACAAAACAGCAAAAAGATTGCTTCATATATTTTAATACTCTAAGGGCCAGCTGTGTATTGTACAACTTTGAACAATAATGTTTCTTTTTCTCAAGGAGAGAGACCATTAACAGAAACTTGTGCCATATGTCTCTGGAACAACGGCATGCATTTGGATTGTGGTACAGCAAAGTTATGCCTCCCTCCAAGATCATTAAAGGTCATCAGGCACTCATTAGGGACACTGGAAATGTGATCGCTTACCTGCCCTTCCACAACTTCCAACATCTCTCACCTGCTCAGGTAACAATACTCTGAGCTGTGACACCTGGCTGGGGAACATGAGAAGCTAGGACTAACTGTCACCTCTGGTTTTAAGAAAGCTTGCATAGCCTTCTTTTTGTCTGCCAGCACTGCTGTGTGTCATGTAGAGTTGAACACATTCATTCAAATTGGATTTAAAGATGAATGGTAAGGGCAAAATAATTTGTTTGGAAAGTATGTTCTTGTATTTTGGATTTTTGACCACAGGCAAATACATTGTAATTGAGCCCATATTTATATTCTGTCGAATGTTGTTTGGATTTGAATACTAAATTTATAATTCTTTCATCATTTTTTTTATCTCCAGTTATTAGATGGAGTGGATATTCTACAAAGAAACACGCTAACCCCCTTAAAGCAGGAATTCATTGCACAGAGTATCATCGGTACCTTTAGAAACCTAACAGCTCAGGATTTCACCAGGTCATGAAACTATGCAGACACAACTACATTGTCTCTGTACATTGAACTACTTTGGTGATCATGATATCACTCAGTCTCTCCTTCCCTTATTCTACCACTTCCTCTCTCCGCCTCTCTTGCTTTATTTTACTGGATTTTTCTTTTTCATAATTGTCATCAAGTGTGTCTTGTGTTGTTGAATTTGTATACATGTTCTTATAGATCAGGTAATATGTCTTATAAAGGCTTTCTTTAAAGCAAAAGCAGCCTCACTAGGTACAGGGTCTCATTTGGTGACCAACTAAAAACAATGAGCCTTGTAACTCAGATACTGACACAGCATTTTTGGTTAAGACAATACATTTTTGTAGTGATTCTCACTCATCCAGGTTAATTCTTGTCAAAATCTTTTTCTCCTAGCAACTGGACTTGATTTTCTTCCCTTGAAGAAAGGGAGCCCACACAATGTCTACATGGATCCATCCAGTTGCTACGAGAAGAAGATTTCCTTTCCTGCAGTTACAAAAGGCAGAATACAATGGTTGGCAAATCCTTTTTTGTCACAGACGTTGCCGAAAGAGATGTTGCTTGGATGGCCGCATATTTTGCTCCAAAACTATATGTACCTTTCAGGGTACAGGGTACAGGGTACAGGGTACTGATGTGCAAGTATCCCATGCCATGTGCATTAATACACCCCCATACCTTCACCATCGCTGGCTTTTGAACTTTGCGCTAATAATAACCTGGATGGTCCTGTTTCTCTTCAGCCCAAAGTACATGACATCATGATTTCCAAAAAAAAAGGTTGAAATGTGGACTCCTCAGACCACAGCACACTTTTCCACTTTGCATCAGTCCATCCCAAATGATGAGGAGCAAGATAACAAAAGTAACTCCTCATCAGTCCCAACACCGGTGGGAAACTAACATCAAGGATTGCAATCTGACAGACACATAAAGAGCATCTACCTTTTAAATTTCTACCGTCCTTCAACCAAGAAACTGTGCCTGTCAAGCTCGTGCTCCACTACCTCCACAGGAGTTTGCTACATGGAATGTACAAGGTATGCGCTCAGACACAAAGAGACCGATATTAGGGACAGATTGTGAGCATTGCAACATCAAAATGGATTGTATCCAAGAGAGATCGATAGTCATGCAAACTGAAGAGACTCTTCACAGACCATAAATTGATCCTTGCAAAACAGGATTGTCTACCTGTCACTGGCTGGGCTTTTTGTAAGATCAAGGTTACTGAACTTCATCATTAACTATGGATCCATCAGTAACTGCATTGCCAGCAGGATATAGCAATAATACCAGATGTTGAAACATCAATGTCTCTGACCCAACAACACAGAGATCTCAGGAAAACTCTTCAATGTATTGAGTTATGCGATCACAAATACATCAAGAGGGATATTAATTGTGTGTGGCGATTTCAATGCCAAACTGGGAGAACTCAACAAGGCAGACAATGATACAGGACTAAAACTGTATATGAGCTCAATGGAATGGACAAAAGAAACTGCAATAATGAAGGATTGTCATCTTTAATCAGCGTGAACAATCTTTTTACAAATACCATGGCTTTCAAACATCCAACCCATTACCAATTCCACTTAGGTTGGACAAATCATTGACCCCAAGGCAACAGCAAAATCCAAAGCAAAAATTGAAATCTGTAACCAAATGAAGTTTGTGCTACTTAAATCAAACAGCTCTTTGGGTACTCCAGTACCTACTAAAGTGCAGACCTCAACTCATATCATAAATCAGTGATCATCAGAATTAGAATGTAAAATATATACCTAGCTCACAAGTCGCATGAGATACAGAAAGGCCAAGTTGAGAAGCTCACAAATGACCATCCAACCCAAACCTGATACAATGAGATTCTCTGAAATCTGGGCCTTATCAGAGTTGATTCAAGACAGGATGGATCTGTGCAGACATTGTGTGGCCTCAAAAAATGCCTGTATTGGTAGTCATGGCCAAATACTGGGACTCTTGCAAAATGGGCATAGAAATGTCCAAGGCCCTTGACATCAGCAAGAGATCAAAAGTCCCTGAATTGTTAAATCAAGTAGGCTGTAATGAGGATTAAATGTGAGAATGTAAGCTCAAATGGTGAGACGATGGCTCGCTAGAACCAAGCTCAAGGTCCATTGTAAAGTTAGGCTATTTATGCGAATTTGAAACAACAATTGGGTCCTCACAAGGAGATAGTCTTCACTTATTACCCTACTTCAATATTGTTTATACGGAGGTGCTCTACAAGACCCAATCCTCAAGTTTTCCTCTCTGGATATGCCACTAGAGAATGAATATGCAGATGGTGTTAAATTCATTCATGAGGACAAAGACAGACACTTATCCCAGTTATTGTCCAAACCCCGAAAGATGCAAACTTGAAATTAATTATCAAGAGAGAAATACACTTATGTCACCTAGCTGACATACTGCGAAGAGACAAGAAGGGCTAACCAGTTATCAGGGAAGAAGAATGGAGGAAGAATAAAATGGTAGGATCTCTCATCTGCAGCTCCTACTACATAGACGCATGGTGTATTATGAGTAACGCTGCCTTTTGATCCTTCTGGAAAATCTTGGTCAGTCATGAGATTAGTTGTGTGAGAGAAGAGTATACACAGAATAGGGTTGGATCGAGGAAGATGATTTGTTGTGGTAATGCCTGAAAGGAGCAGCCAAAAGAAAAGAAGGGTCTTCCAAGCCTGCAAAGGACTTTACAGCACAAACCTACTCAGTATAATGAGGGCAGATCTCAATGACAGAGAACTTAAAACTTTGGAAAGTGTGAATAAACTTAAGGAGCTCAGAATGCCTGGGAATAAAGCACAGTGAAACAAAATTAAGTAAAAGTGATTGCAGCTGGAGGATGTTTCCTTGCACTGCAGTCACAGAACACTGCAGATGATCTTGGGCCTAGAGAAGCCAACTACACCTTGGGGTTTGTGTAGATATAGGGCTTTCCCTTTCTTTGGTATGATTTTAACTTCCACTTGTAGATGAGGTGACAAACTGTGTTAACTGAAAATGGTTTGCCAAAGTGTTCCTGAGCCCATGCAGTAATATCCTTTGAACAGGGGACACATTTCTCAGCTTTCACATTGGTTAACAATTTTGAAAAGACTTGGAGTGTACACTAACTGAAAATTCTGATTTTAATATGAAGACTGAAAAATCAAAATAATATATCAAACTCTCATGAGAGCAAAATCTCTACCAGAACAACAGTTTAAAGGGAAAATGCACATGGATAACATACCTACTGTTGCTGTTTTTGCAAATCAAATGAATGTAGTTCTTTATATCTTCATTGGCTCTCCCTCCTTTGTTGTTTTTGATCGTTGTTCTGATATTCCCACGATTACTTGTTGTCTTCATTTTGATACGCAATTTGCTGCGACCCACCTACTTTTCATTGGCTGTTGGCATCATTTATTTGCAGTTTGGACTGCAACCTGTACTCACTACCTGATTGCATCCAGAGTTGGCTCAAAAATTCAAACATGTTTGATTGACTGTGACTGAGGCAGGGTAAGGTCAGATTCCCTCATATACTTATACTTACATATGCTGTCTTTACCGCTCACATGCGAAAATTTCTTTACTTACTTGACAAGCCGACAGTCCCCAACAAGTGGGGACCCTGAAGCGTGGGTAAAATCGGGCAATAATTCTTGAAGTGTTTCGTTTGCTCTACAGATGGATGTTGGATTTGATTGCAAGGCCGCCTGATGGATCAAAGTTAAGGGGTATTCAATATTGGTTTCATCTCTGCTGCTTACATGCAGAGATTTCTCCAGTTTCTCTGAATATTTAGATCATGTCATGGACTGTAGATTATGAAATCACTAAATTCCTTGCCATTTTACATTGAGAAACATTGCGCTTAAACTGTTGGTCAATTTGCTCCAGCAATTGTTCACAAAGTGGTGAACCTTGTCCCTTCTTGATGAATGAACAAGCCTTTCAGGGAGGCTCCCTTTATACCCAATCATGACACTTCCTGATTCTAGTTAACCTGTGCTCCCGTGGAACAGGTATTCTTTGAGTGTTCGGCAACATTTCTAGTCTTTAGTTGCCCTTATCTCAGCTTTTTAAGAGAGAGAAGTGGGAATCAAATTCAAAATAAGTGAATATTTTCAAAAAAAGTTTACTAGTTTTAAATTGTAATATCTTGTCTTTCTGCTATATTACTTGAATCAAGATAGATAGATAGATTTTTCAAAGGTGTGTATAAAGAATATACATGACAGTTATATGTTGGAATGGAGTGCAAGTGAGAAGTTGGAGGTGCTTTGTGCAGTTCTATGCTGACAGATTTAACAGTCTGATAGTATCTGGCAGGAAAGAAGTTCCTTTATCATTCCTTCAGACATCTTAGTTGTATGAGTCTGTTGCTGAAGTTCCTCTTGAGATTTTCCAGTATTTTTTTAGAGGGGTTGGGAGGGATGTGCCATAATTGCCAGCAGTATTGCCACTTTTCGGTCCTCAGCAACCTCCTCCATGGTGGCGAGCTTAGAGCAAACAACAGACTCTGTCTATTTTGATGAGTTTGTTAATCCTTTGCTTTAATGCCTGTACCCCAGCCCACCACAGCAAATAAGATGGTGCTCTCAACAACATCTTGTTGTCTACACGTTAAAACCTGAGCCTCCTAGAGAAATGAAGGCCCTTCTCGTACAAAGCCTCTGTATTTGTGGGTTAGTGTCACCTAGAAACCCAGGTAGTATGTTCCCATCACCACATCAATATACCTATATATATATGTATATATATATATATATATATATATATATATATAGATAGATAGATAGATAGATAGATAGATATTATATTCCCCTGCACCACCTCAAAAAGTGGTGGACCACGTCTCTGTACTCATCATCCGGTCCATCTTCCACATACTCAAAG
>CAAKHD010003285.1:0-14393 GCA_901007705.1 Fistularia tabacaria | reverse complement strand
TGTGTGCGTGTGTGTGTGCGTGTGCGTGTGCGTGTGTGCGTGTGTACCTGTGTGCGTGCCTGCGTGCGTGCCTGCGTGCCTGCCTGCGTGCCTGCCTGCGTGCCTGCGTGCCTGTGCGTGTGTACGTGCGCGTGAGGATATTTTTTGACCTGTTTCAGATGGATTTTGCCCAGATCGTTACCAATTGGGATATATTTTACATCCAGAAGTTAAAAATAAAGTACGTTTGAATAATGTTTAATGTTTGTAATTCTTTCATTCATACATAATGGCATTTCTTCCACGTGTCCTATTACTTTTGAGTGCATTATCAATAATATATAATGTATTTGCAAGTGGACTCCTAAATTTAATTCATTCAGGGGGATTTAAAAGATGTTAACAAATAAACTTTTTAAATATACTTGTAATGATGTTTTGTTTACCTCTCTTTAAATTAGGACAATTTACTCAGCCTAATTGTGAAGTCAAATTTGGATAGAAATACACCGTTCCTTACCTCACAATGTTTTTTTACTCTGGCAAATGAGAATGAAGGGGAATAAGTTTGTGCCTTCTCTCTTCCTGCTAAATAAGCATGGTGCCTTTTTCATTGCAAATGTTAGATATTCATGGTCTTTGCAAAAAAAAGGAACTCTTCCCCGTGATAACTCCCCCCCTCTCACATAGTCCAAAGCCCATTCCAAATCTTATGAATCTCAACTGAACGTCAATCCCTAACCTAAGTCTAACCCCAAACATTGAAAGGGTCCTGCTTTTCAAATCCTTCAAATTCGGTTAAATCAGGCCACACACACCGGTTTATAAACACACAAACACACACACACACACACACACACACATGCACTCGGACGCCTCCAACTTCTCCCCCCAGTGTTTTTCTTTTCTGTGCAAAGGGGTAAATCAGATTATAAAGCTTCTCTCTCAAAGTGAAGGAGGTCAGAAGAGCTTTGGGATAGGGGGGAAGGGTGTTGGATTTTGCTGAGAGTTTAATTGGATATGGTTTGGGAATATGGTGCATTTTAGATAAACAGTATCAAATCTATAAGTTTTTGTTTCAAATCTCTTTTAAAACATTTTCTCATTCAGTAATACTGTAACAATTGTATTTAGGTGAATAAAACACATTTGAGATAAGTGTGACCTCCAAATTTTATATTAATGTAAAGTAATTATTGTGACTGATCACACATTTAGTGAAGTGGGACAGCGAGTATTGCAAAGGCATCAAGGACATTTCAGGGCCAGTTTTGCAGCATTTGTGTGGTGGCTCTGCTGCTAGCATGGGGCCTGAAGGATTAGTGTCCAATCAGGGTGGATTTGATATTTACTGACAGCACATGCGACTTAGCAGAGAGAACTGTATTTCATTTGTATTCAATGACACTCCGCACCTTGCCTTGCTGCCCATCCCTGCGTTTTTAACAAACAAAATACTGAAATCTTTTGACTGGACCTCATCAGCTGCATCAGGTACGTTACCCCTCCGGTGAGTGTGAGAGTTTGGTACATGGACTCATAATCATAGGCATCATCACCACCTCTACCATCATCACCATTATGAGATACGTTGCTATCTGGTTCACATGACGTCACAGTGGGAAGTGGAATTAAACAGGCTTTATTTAGTTGTAATCTCTCATTGCAATCGAGCGAGTAAAATGTCCCAAAGAACGGAGAGATAAATCCTATTGGATTAGTACAAGCCCCAGCCCATCGCAACATCCAACCCAACCTACCCCCTCCTTTCCTTTTTTTCATGAACGTTTGGTAATCTCGAACATGCTCTGTCCTTCATGGAGAAGCTGTGCTACCTATGCGGTATATATTCCTTGCGTGGTGTTTGAGTTTATGTGTGGTGTCCTGTTTCCTCATCCACAACAAACCAGCATATTTGGAGATTAATTATTCAAGATCTGCCAGCCAAAGGGGGAGCTACCTGATAGCACGGATGTACAGAATTACAACCTGATTAGGTGAAACAGCATATCCTTCTTCATCTTCTTTTCTGCTTGTTCTTCCTTCACTGTTTTTGATGTTACCATCCATGAGGACTTGAAAGAGAACATTCCAAAAAATCACCAGAAGTGGAGTATTTGCCTGTTTTCTGTTTTTTCTATTTCTCTTTTGACTTTTTTTTTTTTCCTGCCAATGCTCGTTCCAAACAAACAGTTGAGTCTTGGCCGTTCCCACAGTTGGGATACATTAGGGGGTATTGAAGGTCACTGGGACAGGGCTGAGAGTGTCTACGAGCAACAGTCAAGAGTGCCTGGCCGCCGGAGCTCTCTTTCATATGGAGAGGGAGGAGGATGGTTTGAGGCTCTGCCAGGGGTCCGTCCTCCTGACCTGGATTTGAAACGGGACCCATATTCTTACCAGGACTACGGACAGGTGTACGCAGAACGGCAGGACCCAAGGGGAGTGAGGAAGGGCTCAGTGCCAGATCTAAACCACTACGAACCACGAGTTCCTATGGCTCACAGAGGATCCATTCCGCATCAGGATTACTATTCCCATGATCCAGCAATGACTCCCCGGCCACCTGAGGGTTTTTACCGGCCAGACCACCAGGCTCTACCACCTCATCCTCATCCACTCAGTAGGTCAGGTTCTCATTTTGGGATTACACCAGGGGTTCGTGCTGCATGGGATCAAAGTCAGGGAGGGAGAGCAGGACCGCAAGCTCCTTCATCACCTCTACCACCTCCTCCCCCTACTCCAACTTCTCACGAGTTGAATCGAGTTTATAGAGAAGCTGCTGCTATTACTGCATCTAAGATGATGCCAGATGGTCAACAACGCATACCGTCCCGAGATCCTTCTCCTGCTCATTATGGAATGGAGCAATCATCTCCGCGGTATGCTAGTGAGCCGCCACCTCTAACTAGTCAGTCAGTCTATACTGATGGTCGGCCATTGGATCCACAGCAGCAGGCTGCTACCTGCCTTGTTGTGGATCCTGCCAATCAGGGTGTAATTATGAGGCAAGAGACAGCCTCACCCTACACGGTACAACAGCAGCAACTTCAACAACAGCAACAAATTCAACAGCAACAAGTTCAGCAGCAACAACAATTGCAACAACAGCAATTTCAACAACAACAGCAACAGCAATTACAACAGATACAGCTTCAACAGCAGCAATTACAGCAACAGCAACTTCAGCAGGAACAGTTGCAGCAGCATCTGCAACAGCAGCCAGCACTGCCACCTCCATCCACAATGCCTGCTTCTGACCCTAAACTGAGTTTAGGGGCACCACTCCCCCCTCCACCTGCCTTGGCACAGACTTCAACAGTTGCCCAAGTTGCACCGGCTCCTGTTCAGGCAACCCCAACACCGGTCCATCCACCCCCCGTCACTCCACTTCCTGCTCCTCCTCCAGTTGCGCCTCCCACTGCCCCACAAACCCCTTTGCCCATGGAACCAAAGAAGGTTGTTGATCCAGAGTTTCTTGCACTGCTGAGAAATGAGGGCCTCTCTGAGAGTACTATCTCCTCACTTATCCAGCAGGGATTTGACTCCACTAGCATGCTAGCTGTTATGGAAGAAAATGATGTCCGCATGGTGGCCCCCAACCTCGGACAAGCTCGTGTACTGTCCCGTCTGGTCCTCAACTGTAAACGGCCCACTGAGGCTCCACCTCCCCCTTCCCAGCCTCAGACACCGATGCGAGGTCGTTCTAATAGCTTTAGCCATCGTTCTGATATTTATCAGCAGCACCATCACCACCCTCCACATCCACCGCAGTCTTTGACTGTCGACCCTCAACTTATGCCGCCACAGACCCCTGGAGCCATTCAGACCATCTCACCAAGGATGGGAGAAGTAATGGGTCGGAGGCCAAGCAGCGCACCTTCTCAGCATCTTTTGGAAGCCTCAGTAGGCTATCAAGGTCAACCTCCTCGCTCCCCGGGGCCATATGCAGGACCCATGATGCCTGTTCAGTCAAGACCCATGTCTGCATATTCCTCTGGTGTGTCAATAGCAGGGATGCCCATGCAGAGTATGCAAATACTGCCACAGCAGATCACTGGTTCTATGCCTGCCATATCAGGATCTATTCACCCGATGCCTGGTATGCCACAGCAGATGCCTGTGTCCATGCCTGCTTTACCTCAGCCACCACAACAAGTACCAAAATCATACTCTACCAATTACACAGTCCCCATGGAGTTGATGAAGAGAGACAGGAGCTTAGTGCCCCTCTCACCCATGCATAGTCCTCACCCCAGTCCTCAGCTGATGCGCAAGGGTGGGGGATCTGCACCAGACAATAGCCTTGTTCCTGCGGGAGCACCTGTTCAAGGCCAAGGTACTCTACTTGCAAATCAGAAGTTAAGTCGTCGCACGGGTCCACCAGTCATCGTTTCAACAATGGCATCTCCAGACACAAGTAAAAAATATTCTCTATTTTGTTTTTATGATCGAGGCACCATTATTGAAGTTTGTAATATGGTGGCGCTGCATTGTTAGTCCTTACTTATTTTAATAGTTAGTTTGGCATTTCTAGAAACATCAAGTGCAGTGATGGTTAAAGCTTGGATATTAATCTAGAAGCTAAACTATTGCAGTTTAGCCTCTAGATTTCAAAGGAATAGTGAATAGTGTTCTTGTTACTGTTTAGCAGTCGCTGCAACCTTTTCTTAATTAATTTTTACAGAACAGAAAGGTGAGATAATACAGGTGTGACTTAACGGTACCTTATGGTATCTTGTTTGTCCATGTTAATTTTCTTTTGTCATGGCTGGCATCCAATTACAGTGTGTGGGAATTCATTTGCCACAATTTATCTAAGATATTTCATTTCCTTATTTAGCTCCTACCACTTTTGTCATACTTCATTTAATAACACAAAACAACACAACACAACACAACACAACAGCAAAGGCTACTAATCAAAATCATTTGTCACAAAGTTGCACAGTGGTCATTGAAGCACCAGTTACTGTATCTGTGTCAGTAATTGTAGTGTGGCTATTTTTGATGAAGTTAATCTGTTTTATCATGCAACACCACCCTGCAACCTCCGTTGTTGTCTACATGAATGTCTTATTCCATTTTGATAGTGAAGCTGTATCAGGGTTGCTAGCAAATACTTCATAAATCCTTAGGCAACATAGATTCCCCTCTGTAGAGGGTATGCCAAGGCGTACCATGGAATAGTGAATTGGAATTGCTGATGTCGATCGGATTTCGATAAAATGAGTTACTAATTGAAGAGTTAAAGAATGTGAATATCAAGAAAATTTAATTACAATGATTGTCCAAATGACATGTGGCAAGCTGCATGCAATGACTTGTTGGAGCAGTAACTCAGACTCAGACTGATATACTGCATCATCTTAATTTATTTGTCTCACTATGTCAGCATTAATTACCTAAAATGAAACAACTCAGAAGAAATTGATCTCTCACATGTGTCAATATGAAACTATATTACAGATGTTTTTGAAAATAAGAGCTTTTTCCGTACTCACTGGAGAATGACCAGCAGCATCGCTGCCCAGATAAAATCAAATTACAGTGCTGATGGCCAATGTGTGATTGTGTCATTTTCTCTCTGCAGGTTGTAATGAGAAGAGAGAGGGGAGGTTTAATCCTTCAGAGCCTCCATTTCCTCTGTCACACTAATCCACAGATACTCTTATTCTGTAGAGTCGAGCCTCCTGGCATTCGGAGAGACTAGTAACTTCAGCACGTAGCCAAGAGGTGGAAGTGGACTTTTAATTGAAGCCGAGGCAGACATGAGACAAATTATTTAGCTAAACATTTTTTTTTCGTGATGTTTTAAAGTCAAAGGGTGCAGATATCACGAAAACCAGCAAGGGTTTTTGTTTGAAGGATTTCATTCAAGACAGATGGATGCACACTTTAGAAAGAATATTTTTTCTCCAGTCTACAACATCGACATACATCAAATTGCTGCTGCAAACACAATCACATGAGTAAACCTCATTTGCATGTGGCTGAAATGTGTTGCTTTGGTAATTTCATCTGTTAATGGGAAAACAGCATCAAAGCAGATCTGAAAGCATATTCCTAAATTGTATGTTGCTAGGCAACATGGCTTTTGTAGCTTTTGGATGCATATTTGCTTTTAAAAGGTTGATCCCTTCTCAAAAAAAAAACAAGAAAAAAAAGAGTGAATATCTGCTTTATAGTTCTGTTTTTCCTTTCTTTTTTATTAACAAAGTGGCCGGGTGAGCTAACACATTTCGTAGAAAGTAGCTATGAATCAATGTAAGTCACATCTTTTTATTCAAGATTAAAAACAAAAGGTTTCTGCTGCCAGTTTTGTATACCCTGCTTTAAGACTCAGCTTTGCAACTGAAATTCAATATTTTGTAATAATGTAAGTTGCACCCATATCCAGAGAGAATATTGGTTTAAACTAATAGCCCATGTGTGAGTGAATGTCCCCACCAGACCAAATATATGATGTTATGTGGAACTGCCTAGGGCGCAAGCCTAGGTATATGTTAGCAGCACAGCCCCAATTCCCCTGTCACACACCATATCAGCCCTAAATGGTATAGTTGGACTTGCACATATTTACATCCATCGCGTGCAGTTTTTTGGCTTCTGTTCTTTGATTCTATGCCAGGCAGCTCAATGCCAGGACGGGTCAGTTCTGCGTGACATACTAGCCGCAATTTTATGCTCTTGCTTGACGAACATGTGGATGGAGGAGGGGGAGTTTTGGAGATGGCAGATTATGTATTAATGGGGACCAGGTCAAAGCCACAGGCAGTTGTTAAAATGAGTGAGGGATTAAAGAACCACGAGATAGAGAGAGAGAAAGAGAAAGTGATAGAGCATCATCCACTACTGATAGATAATGATTAATGTTTGCTGGCTGGGGGAGTGGACATGTTGTTGACAGCTGTCAGGCAGCCTTCTGCTAGCTGTCATTTATTGAGGAGTTTAAGAGGTTCAAACTTTGGCCAGAATTTGGGTTGACAGTCAAAGGATGTTGATGGTTAGTTTTTAGTCAGTCAGACAGAGATAAAGTCATTACATTATTTTATCCTTAATAAAACCCTAAAATCTCCGCAACACTGCTCCTTGAAGATAAAATCCTGATCATTTTCGGCAAACTCACTTGTGACTGGCAAATCATTTCCTTCCAAGGACTCGATTGAAATGAAACGCTTGGGTTCGAAATATTATGTCAAAGGATTAACTACTTCAACATCTGGTCTTTAAGCTGTGTTGTATGCTACGGGCTCATGTGCATGACAATGTAAGGAAAGGCATTTCATCTGCCATCACACGTATTGTTTGGATAAGAACATTTTAATTGAAAACTTAAATAGTGATTATTAAACAAAGCAAATTATACAGTTGATTTCCACTGATATGGCCGGAAGATTTCAGTGTTATTCAGTGTCATTGTTCTGTTTAAAATGTATCCTCCAATGAGTAATCATCGGAGACAGTTACATAGCTAAACTAGATTTTTTTCAAAAGGGAGAACTTGTGCTGTGGGACAATGTCATGCGAGATGTCTCATCGACTGTCATCGATTCAAAAAAGTGAAAAGTATGAGGTGCCCTTTCTGGGGGATGTGTGCAACATAAAAAAAATAAAATAAAAAAAAAATTCACCTTCAAACAATTAAAATGTCTTTATCCCTTTATCTTGTTGCCACGGTCGACATTGTTTGATTCAGTGTAAATGAGCAAAGCCAGCAAAGAGAGAATTGCTGTTTACTTGATAGTATCAAAAAACCTTGCTTAAAATGGACATCTGAATGGCTCCTAATAAATAATGGCCTCTGTAGTGTAGTGGTCTATCTTTGTCAGCCCACTCACAATATCACTACAAGGACACCGAAACAGGCATCCCCTCTTACTTTTCCACCCCATCCAATCTCAATCTAGTCACATATTGTTTCTGTTTGTATCAGGACTTGGGAGTTTCAAACATTGCTACGGATTACTTTTTCCTCCAAATATCCAAATAATAAAAATGTGTTCATCTGTGAAAGGAATTGGCCCTGAACCCAAAGTTTGAGTTCCCTGTGTGACAATAAAAACACTGCTCATTTTGAGCTGTATGATGGCTGTGCAAACCCCTGCTCGGATCATTAAACTATACTTGAATCCTCTTAAAAAGATTGTCTCATGTAAAGGTTACTTGTTTTGAATGAAGAAGTCAGGTATAAACACAACTGTACTTGAGCATGGGGTTAAACCTTAGAATAAGTACTTATTTGTATTCAGTGTCTTGTATTTTGTCAGTTACATATTGTTAAAGCCCAATTGTAGGGGTGTTAAGGCAGTGAAAATTGATTTGAGATGCTGTATTTTCCCACTTGCATGGTAGACAATGTTATGAAATGAATCAGCAGTGACAACTCACAAACTGTACACAGTGAATGTGGGGAAGACATCAGAGGTAATAAGAGTAGTAGTTCTTTGACTAAAGATCATACATGTCTAAGCACACTCATTCGTTACTGTGGGTTTGGGCTATACGGACTATAAGAAAATAAGGAAAGTAAAAGAAGAGATGGGATTGACATGACCAAAAGATAGCTAAATAAGAGAGAAGACTGAGAGGAAGCCCAAAGTATTGACTGAAATGCACAAAGGAATATTTTAGATTAGACTGGAAGGCCTGACAGGTTTTGCAGTGGCCATGTCTAAAAAAAAAAAAAAAGTGTGAAAAAGGTATTATATGAATAGAAACACTATCATGCCACTTTTGTGACAGAAAAGGATTGGTGAGAAAGAAAACTGTGGAGGACAATCAATTCATGGAATTGTTCAACCTCCGAAACTTGAATTTAGCATTGATAAAGTTACATGTATTTAGCCTTAGGTGTGTAAAGATGATGGATTGCGCAGGTATTGACATAAAGTGATGTGTTAGAGTCAAAGGCTGATCCTGAAGGTAGACAATTACTAGTTTCTGGTGTTTGTTAAAAATTTTAACAGAATATTTAAGATGTATTAACAGTTGATCGTGTGACCAGAGGCAAAGGAAAGGCAGAAACTTACAGTTCAAGTGGTCAAGTGGATAAAGAATGGAGAGTATATGTTTTAGAAGGTTTCCTCTCTTGGTTCTGTGAACCTGATAGCACACTGCATTTACTCTTGGCTAGATTGTTAGATTGTGAATTCATACTACCATCCATGTTGGCTGAAGTCACTCATGATATAGAGAAAAATATTTTCTCCAAGTCAAATTACGTTACTTTGAATGTGCATCAGGAGTTAACTGTTACTGTCCGTGACATTACTTATCTGACATTTGCCACTGTCCATTAAAGCATGAGGTCCTGCCTCAGAGATAGAAATGAATCTTAAGTGATTTCATCCTACGTAAGTAGAGACATAGGACAGGTATGAAGAACACCTTTTTCATGTCAGAAAATAGACTTCTTATACACAACAACAATCACTTTTTGATACTTAAGACTACTATGTGAACTTTTGATTAAAAAAAAAAATAAGGGCCAAAATTAAAATAGAAGCTTTGCAAATCTGTGGTCATAGAAAGAAATATATCCCAATTTTCAGCATTAGCCATTCCTAATATTTAATAATCCTCCCCCTATCATGTGCATGTAAGAAGGGAAAGCTGCGAAAACACCATTACATGTTTCAATAGCCTAAACAGGCAAAAGGAAAATCTTTGCTGCAAAGTAATCCAATTAATGAAACTTAATTTAGGTACTACAATATAGCACAAAACTTTGCAAGAAATCTGCCATCCTGCATAAGTATAGCAGTATATTTGACAATATAGAAGATTTTCTGAAAACTAAAAAAAGCATCTGCAGTACAGTCAAAGTATGATTGTATGGTCAGTTTGAGAGGTATTGTATCTAAACTATGATCATATGACACGCCCCATTTTGTTCAAAGTGCTCAGTCTTGTCTTGGTTGTCCACGGGCTGCTGTGTCTTGTTCTGCTTCAAGCAGAGAGGGTTGTGGAACGTTTAATTTTGTGACATGCTCCTCTATTATATTTTTATGTTTTTTATCAGAGAATGCATGTAGTTGAGAGTGTACAGCAGGGACTGTGTGTAACATGAGGCAGCAAGGTGAAGCAGTTTTGCAGTAATAGAACAGGGTAAAGCAGTTTTGCAGTCATAGAAATGTAGGGAGATAAACAATAGCAATAAATACCTTGTGACACACTTGTTCATGATGATGATTCTGATGATATAGATTATATTTTCACATGAACATAAGTACTTGTGGCTCTTGCAGATGTATCTGCCACATGTATACAATATGTTTATAGAATAAGAGGATTAAATGTGTAAAATTGAAATTTAAGATCATTTAGGTAATTTCCTTTGATGGACAATAATGGGAAATCTTTTCTTACAAACAAGGCATGCAATTATTTGCACTAGGCCACATATATAGCCACATGTACTTATTCCTAATACAAAACTAATAGGTGATCAACAACCCCCATCTGACCCATAGTTCATTGTCCCTGAAGCTACTTTTAGACAGAATTGTTTGTGAGATTTGCATCATTACGGCTCTACTGCAGCAACATTGAACACACACCATGCAAACCATGATTGATGAGCATCAAAAAGGAACCAGTTGAATAGGAAAAGGCACAAAAAGGGCCTAAGCCCAATTATATGAATAGCTTGTGATTTACCAGTGGGGGAGGACACATTATTACAAGAGGAAAACAAGGAATGAAATACAAGGCTGAAAACACCCAACTCCCTCACTCCTCAGCTGACTGACTCCTCTGTCAGTACAAGCAAGGGAGCCACCCTGAATTATTCATTTTGAGAAAATGAAATCTTCATGCGTGTTAAGCCACACGAAGAAAAGGCAGGTTTGTCCGTCCTGTGTTTACTTTGTGTGAGTGAGAGAGAGAGAGTGAGAGTGGAAGACGGAAGAGGGGGAGACTAGGCGTTGCATTTGACATGTAGCTTGTTTTTTTCTTTTTTTCAGGAAAAACGAGTGGGAGACATTTTCAGTGTTACAAATGAATCTCATTTGCACCTGGACAAAATATTACCCTCTTTGTTTCTTAGGCATGTCAGACACATTCAGGATCACACAGGGCTGTAAATGGGATTGTGTTTCGCAGTGTTTTTATTGTCACACAGGGAGATGAATTTGCATGTATTTCCACAGCTGTCTCTGTGTTATTTTATTTAAGATCATTTTGCACTTATTTCATATAAAGCTTCAGATTTTTAGCCAAAAGACACAATTGTGAACCACCTCGAGTTAATGTGATCAGTTGTAGGCTCAATTAGTTGGCCTTAATAACATATCAGTTCAGGGCTTGTCCAGTAAGGAAACATGTCCACTAGTAATTCACTACAGAGGAACATAATTGTTCTCCATTTGCCAATTGAGTATCTTACATCTGCATGTGGGCTCCTGGGAGAATCCATGCAGATGAACTGGCAAAATGAAATCGTTCTGTAATGCTGTATAGACTATAGTTGGATAATGTGTATATGTGATGTAATGCCATTGATAGCCAATAACATGAACATTGTATTTATGTAAATAATTTTCGGGGAATGCAATGCCCTCAACCGGGGATAACGTTTAAAAATAATCCCATTAAACACAAGTAATTTTGCTTCTGTGCGAAGTAGTTGGATGCATTAGTCTGGTATGTAGCTATGTGAATATTTATCTAGCAGACCTGCTTTGGATAAGATTGAAACGTCTCCCCACTTTGCAGAGAAAGTCAGAGGTAGTGGGGGTTTGTAGGACTTCCTCTTTTCACTCTGAAGCCTGTGGACGAGGCTCTCCAGACACTCACAGGGATGTATTCTGTCACTGTCAGCTTGGGGGGAGAATGCGTGAGCTACATTGCTGCAGTTTAAAGCTTGACTCATAACTTACAATTTATTCATAAAAAGTATTTTTCAGAGTCAGACAATAGAATACAGGGAATGGGATTGCAAGGCTGAGCTATGACACAATGTGGTCAGGTGGAAGTTTTGGGCCAGGATTTTTTTGGGTCTGACCCAAGCTCTGTCTTCATTCTATTAAATTTAAAAAAAAGAAAAAGAAAAAGGCTTGCACATTGTCCTCCGTCTTCATTTTATTTCTTGTGGAGGAATAATGAAAACAAATTTAAGGGTAGGTAAGCTTAGATTGAGGCTACGAAAAAGATTAATTTCAATATAGTGCACACCATATCAACTGGATGGCCCAGCAATAATGTACCAAGAAATTCTTGGATGTTTGAACTTAATTATTATCCATTGAGTTTGTCGGCAGTGATTCAGCTTGATACATTTTACCCATAGAGTGAATGAGATAAACTGATTTGGGCCCAATGCTGTCCACTATCCATTTCTTGTAGTCCCACTCTGCATTGTACCATTTGCCAAACGGTACATACAGAGTCACAAAAATGGCAAAATAGAGTTACATTCTGAGCTTAAACCTTGTCTTACACCTATTCCAAATTCAAATTCACTCACAAACACAGCCACTTTTTCATTAACCCAGTTTTGCTTTTTGTCTCTCAAGTCAGGCTAGCCGTCAAGTCTCCGAGGGAAAAAAGGTGGACAATTCTGTTATGGTATTGTTGCAACGTGGTGAGATGCCTTCAGGGTTTGAATAGGACTACAAGAATTCATGCCCTGAGATTGCTTCCTTTAAAAAAAAAAAAAGGCTAAACATCTGTTGTCCACCTGCAGCTTTGCTGTCTCTCTCTCACACTTCCTTTTTCAGTGGCCCTCTTGTCATCTCACTCTTATTCTCACAATCATGTTTATGCCTCAGTTATTTGACTTCAGATCACTATGTAGATCACAGGAAACAGATGGGACTCTAAAATGTAGAGGTCAAAAAATAAAGTAGACTCTCGTACATCCGCTGCTCTCTTCACATGAATGAGGGTTCTTTTACTCCAGGCATGGTTTGTGGGATCTGGTTTCATGTTGTAACCAAACCTCTTCAATGAAACAATTTAAACTCTCCACTCTACTCCTGGGATTACAGATAAAACATACAGAATACCATGTTTTGAACAGTAAGCACCACAGTACAGCATATTACAAACCAATCAGTGTTATGTTGACCTTGTAGTTAAAAATGATGTTTGTAAGTTAAAAAATGTATCGTACAGTACAAAATTTACCGTTGACTCTTTTTATAAGCTTAATGTTTTCATTTAAAAATAAGTGGACTGCTGTTTATCTCTCTATATAACTTGCTTTTCCAATTCATCTCTGAATTTGTTATAGTGCTGAAAACAATCAAAATGCATAATAATTGCTTTTTTCTGTGGTCAATGACTCTGAAACCTGAAGATTTTATACATGCAACAAAGTAAACACTGGAAAAAATTAACACAAATCCAAGTGTAGTGGCCACAAAATTTGGTGGGCAAGAATTAAGAAGTTCAGTCATTTATATATTTGTGTAGTTCGTACATAAGTAATAATATGCTAGTATACGTATGTTGGCAAAGTTCTGGTTTTTCTTTAACACCTGTAGTGGTTCCATATGAGGATGTTCTTAGCTGTCATTATCTAAATCCTTTCACGGCATCTGTCAATGTTGATGTTGGGCTGTCCTCTAATACAGCAGTCGTACTAAGCATGTTGATCTGCTGTTTTCTTTAAAGACGAGGGTCAGTAAGCCCACTGAAAAGGTTTATTTCATCTTATTTGAAATCACATTTAAGACTTGATACAACTCTTTTCAGGTGGGTCCTTAACACACGTTTTGGGAAAACTCCCATCTGTCATAATGTCTTTCAAAAATAAACTCCTATGTGGTTGTAGCCAAATGTTTAGAGCTCATTCTTCAACTCTCATGTGAGGAGTTATCACATGTGTTTGTGAACTGTCTTAGCCCCTTGTGTAAGCGTGACAAGAAATGACGAAATCCATGCGGAAGCTGTCATATTGATGCTCTGAAGTGAAACACTCACCGGTTGAATTACAAAGTGAATCCATTTGTACTCGTGTTAAAGTGAGATTGCAAATAAGAGTTTGGAACCAAGCATTGGTGAGACTGGGAGTCTGTGTGCGCGGGTGTGTGTGTGTGTGTGTGCATGTGGTGGGGGGGCATGGAGGGCCACATCGCAAATAATAAAACCGGCAGGGAGGGAGGGAGAGAGGGAGGGAGGAAAGGAAAAAAAGAGCGAAGGAAAATATGTTGAGTGGAGGGGAAGGCTGGAGAGAATGGGAGAGAAAGTCGTACGTGTGCCAGGAGTGCTGCACCCGTCACTGCGACTGGTGCTCTTCAAGGATTTTTTTCCTCTCCATTTCTCTTTCATTTCTACTGCATAGCTGCGCTATCGATTTGCTTTTGCTGTCTTTTTTTTTTTTTTTTTTTTTTGGTTTTTTCCTTTTTTTTTCCCCCCCCCCCTTCTCTCTCCCTCTCTCGCTCCCCCTTTCTCCCTTCTTTTTGCCGCTC
>CAAKHD010003284.1:0-20840 GCA_901007705.1 Fistularia tabacaria | reverse complement strand
ATAAATAAAATCATAATTTTGTCCAAGACCCCCTTAGCGCCCCCCCCCTCCCCACCCCCAACAATTCCCCCCCCCCCCCCCCCCCCATGTCAAGATATAGATACAAGAAGGTAGAATAGAGAAGTACTTTATTTCGCCATGGTCGATTTTTCCATGGACAATGCGGTGCACTCTCTCGATCATGAATTTCAGGATGAAGAGCGTCTTAACTAGCTGTCAGACATTTCTCCGGAGTCCCCAGGACACACTGAGTTGCATAAATCAGTTTTCCAAGACTATCAGGAAAGGGATTTGGTTTCTCTAACAGTGTTGAAATGCAAGACTGCCACAGCGAAGACTATGCTGATGGTGCTAAGGGACGGATGACGCCCTATGGAGGAATCGATGCCTCTACTGAGTCTTGCGAGTGCTGTTTTTTTGCGAGAGTGGTGTTTTTTTTTTTGTGCTGTACAGGTGGTGAAGATTAAAAAAAGACTGTTACACTAACCATTTTCTCTTCCAAAAAATGTTGAGCTCTGTCAGCGATGTTTTCAGTTCCCGCCTTCTTTTCGGTTAAAGTCTCCAATTGTTGTGGGGAAATCATGCACATTTTATTTAACGACCCCATGACGACCCCGCATGCGTTATGTGCGTAGTTATATGTATATCTTCAACCAGCAAACAAACTGGCCAAGACTGGGATTGCTGCCCCTATAGTTGGAGGACGAAACCCCTGGACTGAGTCAACATCTTACGCTTATGTTCTATGCCTGTTTTGTGGTTAGCAAGAAGTTTTCTAAACTTTTATTCAATTTGCTGTACTGTTCTGATGTCAAAGGGATGTTTCCTTTGACCCCATGTTCAGAGCAGTCTCGCAGAGTGTCAGAATGAGATCTTCGGAGCCATGACATCTCTTCTCCCACACCACCTCGTCTTCGGTTTTAGAGAGAGCGACTGAAGGGAGTGACTGAAGATGATAAAGGAAGCAGGATTTAATGATATAGCATATCTATATGTATATGAAGAAGGATTTATTGATATAGCATATATATCATGTTGCTGAATAATACAGGATACAGATTACTTCGAAAATTCAATGTATTTCACCCTGCGACTAATACCCGAATGGTAAAGTTTTCCCATCTGCAACAAGGGGGGCGGTGTGGCGCAGCGCAGGAAGTAGTGTGCTCATCCCTGGAACTGGACATATCTGGTTCGATTCCCGGCTCCTCCTGTTGTGTCGAAGTGTTGTTGAGCACTGCTAAGCGGCAGCCAACTGCTCATGGTTCATCCATGATGGGGTAAATGCAGAGAACAAATTTCCCCATGGGGATTAATAAAGTATACATTACTATCATTATTAAAAGAGATGCCTCTTATCAAGGACCACTGCAAAGTTGATCAGGTGCTGTTTATTAGAGAGCTCAAAGGTTTTCGTATCGCGTGTAATTTTATTGTAAAGGGCAGGGATTTCCCGAAGGGTGTCAGGGTCTTTGAGAAAGCCTTCTATCAGGTCTGTGAGAGTGTCAAAGTTACATTTTTTTTTACAATTTTCATAATCTTGTGTAATCCCTACAGCGCGTAAAGTCACCTTGCCACGTTCTGTTAAATGGGCGAATGATTTCGGACCTGTGGCTAACCAGTTACAAATATAATCACCAGGGTCTAATTCTGATGTCAAATCTCCCAGATAATTACCGAGCAGGGGGTTATATTGATATCGGGACTGGATGTGTAAACGACAGAATCATTGTTGGTCGTTGAGAGCTGGTCCGGTCTCTGAGCCAGCTTTCCCCAGAGACAATTCAGTAGAAGTTTTGTGATTTGCCTCTTTGCCAGATTGTACGCGATTGATTTTCTGAGGATCGAGTTTAATACCCTGCTTTTCTTTATAATCATTGATGTAAGCGCATTGACTTGGAAGGTCTTCAACTCCCAGAGGGTAACCTGAGGCCTCTTGCCTCTGTTTAAGGAAAGTGTAGAAGTATTCTTTGAATAGCTCTCTGATTTCTCTTCAAATTGCCATACTTCATGAATTTCACCCAAATGATAACCTTTTCTCAACACCTCAATTAGCTCGGCAGTCACCCACACACTGCGAAGTGCCCTCTCCTCTACATCGTGTGTACACACTGTAATCTCATCTTCGGATGTCTTGACCGACCATATCAACATAATCACTCTCATTATCAATGAAAGAATAATATCTTTCCCTATCATTAGCATTAAGCTCTGCCTCCTCACCCAGACTATCTTCGACTTCTCCCACAGGTTTTTCCCCCCATTTCTCCTGTCACGTTGCCTGTTGTCTCATCCAGTGTTGATGGTGCCACCTCTGCAATTCCTATGACAGCGGGAATCCTGTTAATAATCTGTATTAAATTTGGCAATTTGGCAATTTATTGAAGTCAATTTCTCCATCCCATAAACAAAGAGAAATGTCTTGCAAAGTTACCCCAGTAATATATGCATGCAGAAAAAACAAACTTAATTGGTAGGCAATACATCATTGAATAATACAGTAATACAGATTTGATAAATTACAATTAAAACACACACAGCTTCCCATGTTGCAAAGTCTTTGAGTGGAGCTCAATCTTTGATCTTGTTTGATCTTCGGCCAGAAAGTCTTCATGATGCTCACAACTGAAGGCATTCCTGCTTTGGCATCTAGTCTCACACGAGTGTTTACATACACTACTGTCTCAATCACTCCTATGTGTGTCTGAAATTAAGTCTAACACTACGTTTATATGCACTACGGTCTATAAAAAAACAAGGTGACGTAAGTCTGACATTTCTTTCCCCACATCTCATGACACCCCCAGGCCCACACTATGGGTTCCATGCAATGCGCACCTTTGGACACACATGATCCGCATGCAAGCACACGATGGACGCACACAATGCACAGCTTTGAGCTACTACACTCGGATGATGTTGGGAAAAAAAAAAAATTCTATAACTATGACCCACGATCGAATTACCCAGGGTCATAAATTTATGTGACATCATGACACAGATACAGAAATCCTGTACGACCACCGGATCTTATCCTGCAAAGTTTGAGTATACACCAGATGGGCACAGTGCAAACCTTTCTCATCAAGCATAGTTTCAAAATCGTTTTTTTTTTCTCTGTATCCTCTTTGGCGGGGTGCAAAGACTAAATGTAGCAAACGTGATCCTTCAAATTGGACTAAAAGGCTAATGTCTCCCATCAGGTGCAACATGCCTGCCGTCTGCATGAGTTACATCCCTACCAGGGCTTTGTACACCATAATGAAGAATAAAGCTCACCTCACTTACCTCGGCTTAGCTGGACTATTGACCCCGTGGTTCCTTTGGACTGGAAATTTCACCCAAAAGTAGCACAATATAGCATTGTTACAGTATTCCACAGAAATACTGAAATGAGCAGAAAGCGAAAGTTGCAACCAATTTAGATCATCAACTGAGCATGCATTATGTTAGTAAACACAATGTAAAAATGCGCCCATAGGTTAAAATGTGTATTAAAAATTCTGCTTTTTAAAGGAATAACAATTCCTAGTGCCTTATTTAACAACACATTCACATATGAGACAAACGTTAAAGCATATTTCTGCCAATTAATCCTCCCAGTCGGAGTTCCCTTGAAGGCAGATGACAGCCCAGCTAGGTTCCTGCATGCATTCCAGCCCCTCCTTGTCCTCTCAGTCCAAGGCCAGGGTCCGGATCTCCTGGCCGATGGTGGATGAGCCCTATTGTATCAGAGGTTAGTTCATAGCTACGGGGAGTGGAGAGAAACAGAGACTGTATCTGCTTTTCTTCCAGTTGGACTCCTCTTTACTGGCTATAGTGAGTCTCTTTTGTACAAATAGTGAAAAATATAAGCAAGAAGTCAAGAGCTGCTTATAAATAAGAGGTGTCACAGATAAAGAAAGAATGTGGAACGGTACTCTTTGTCAAGACCGGTGTAGAAAAAAACAAAAAAATAACAGAGCTGCCCATATATAAGAGGTGTCATAGATAAAGAAGGAATGTGGAACGGCATCTATCTCCAAGGTTGTTGTAAGATAGTACCTATCTCTAAGGCCGTTACAAAACAAAGGATGGAATGTGGAATTGTACCTTATCTGTAAGGATGTTGTGAGACAAAAGATGATGAAGGGGAGTGAGAGCATCAATGAGAGTGTGTCTCAGGTAGAGAAAGGGAAAAGTTTAAAAGAGAAGTGGAAAAGTACAGGGGATCTCAGAAAATAGAATATTTGACGAAAATTATCCAACAGACAGGGCCGGCCAAATACTGGCCTAGAGGGGCCCAGAGAATCCTGTGGGGGAACAAAATGCGTGATAGGGATGTGGCCACCGGAGCCACCAGCGGAAGTATTGTCCAGAAAATCCATGGACAGGACCTGGAAAATACTGGCCTTACAGTGGCCCAGAGAAGCCTGAGGGGGAAGTAATGGCACCAGCAGTTTCATCGCTACAACATGATGAGCCCACAGTAACTGTTACTATACAAGGTTCAGACCACGACTTAATAGTACACAGGGAAGCAACTTGTTCATGCATTAGGAGTACTGGCTCCCATCTCACTCTCTCCAGCTCATTGGTGAAAACTGTAGGTTTCTCTGGAAAGACTGGACAAACGGTTCTGATGCAGATAGCAGGAAGAATTGTCATAGCACCATATCTCTATTCTGATAAAACGGCAATTAACCTAATATGAAGGGATGTTCTGTGCCCTCTGCAAGCCAAAATTATGTGTACTCTGGACAGGCTTTGGTGGGATCTGTCCACAGAGCCCTCATGATCCGTTACCACTGTGATGCCATGTTTATTGGTAAAAAAAAACCAAACAAACCCAAAAGGATATAGAAAAAAAGAGCTATATATTGGATCCAATTGATGGAAAAATCTAAGCTAAAACAAGAACGGACCAAATGGAAAATATGGGCGCAAAGCCAGTTCAATGAAGAAATGAACCAAGACTGCAACATTCCCATTTACCCAATCCAAAAGCCACATTCTCCAGATGACGCTGAGCTCATGACCTATGTGCCAGACTCACATACACCTTTGTCAAACATCCCAACGGATACCTGATGGTATACTGCTATTAATATGTTCAGCATTCTTCAGTGTGCCTCTACACATCGACTTACAGTATTTATATGTATTAAGAGTATTTACCTCCTGCATGCCTCATTTTACTGCTACATATTATTCCATATTGACCTTCAAGAATTGTCATGTAGTGATGTTTAAAGATTGGTGTCTCAGAAAGTCTATGACAACAGTAGTTTTTTTTTTAACAGGATATTTGGATATTTTTAAAAAGCATCCAATGGAAACCAGGACTCCATTAGACGTAAGGTTTGCTTAATCTAAGTAGGTTTTGTTTAACATAAGAGAAGCATGATAAAAGACGGAAAGGAGCATGGCTAAATAATCTCCAGTTCCCTCACAGCCCACATCTTGCTTGATAAAAGGGGATGTTCTGTTCATGACAGCTCGAGTTGCAGGACAGCTCGGGGTTTGTAGTCCGTTTTAAAGAATGAAGCTCTCTGACTTAATTGGACTCCAAGGCTTATTTGACTCTGCGTTTTTCTCACAAGAAGGTTTGAACACTTAAAAACTTTAGGAAGGAAAGACCTGAACAATAAAAAAAGTAAGGTGTCGAGGCTTAGGTATGACCAGACTTGGTCACCAGCTGGCCCTTGACTTGGTCTACAGTCCGGCCTGGAAATTTGTATCCCTTCCTCCCTGGTGTGTTCATCACTCTAAATCTCCGTCCTTTGGAGTTCTTTTGTTGTTTTCATTCCTTGAAATTGAGATCTTTCCTTGCTGTTCTCTTTCCATTGCTTGCTCACACTTGTCCTCTATTGGCTTTGTCAGTGGGAATATTTGTGTTGGCTATGTCCTTATTTGGTGTTGGAGATAATGTCAGAAAGTCCAGACTGAGATGGTTTGGTCATGTACAGTGGAGTGATGGTGAATATATTGGTAGAAGGATGCTGATGTTGGAACTGCCAGGCAGGAGGCTAGGGGAAGACGAAAGACAAGAATTACGAATGGAAGTGAAAAAGGACATGAAGTCAGTTACTGTGTGGAATGATGCGATTGTGATGATCAGGGGTTCCCCAATGATGAGACGGCATAGAGAGACTTTCTTCAACTCACGTTTGATAACAAGACTGGTTCATCTGATACTTGCATTCAGAAGACAAAGACTATGGATGGAACTTATATAGGCTCCAGCTCATCACATCCGGATTCTGTAAAATACAAGATCCCTGGCTACACAAATACTAATCCATCATGACAATCTGTCATTCTCTCCCATCAATCTTACACCTTTTAACCTTTAGGACCTCTACAAATATATCCATCATATAGCTGGACCCTCTACCAGGTGTAATGTTTTACACATGCGTATGCTTCAATTTAAAGTCAACAACATAGTGTATAAAGTTATCAAAGCATTCTAACACTGTGAGAGAAGAGGATACACGAATAGGGTGATGTGGAGGAGGTTGATTCGATTGTTCACCTGTTCAAGATGGTTGTTGCCATACAGTGCCATACAGTTATGTTTCAAAAACCAACTGTGCTGGGACTTAAATAATGCGGTATTGAGGTACTTTTAACAATTTCAGCTTATTGCAGAAATGTGAGAATATTATTGCATTAACAGAAATCATCATCAATCATCAAACTGCGGCCCCTAGAGCTTAGACCAGAGGCGGAGTTCAGGGAAATTAATATACAATGAGGGCGGCACGGTGGCCCACTGGTCAGTGCTGCAGCCTCACAGCCCGAAGGACCCTGGTTCAATCCCAACAGGGAACCTTTCCGTGTGGAGTTTGCATGTTCTCCCAGTGTCTGCATGGGTTTCCTCCGGGTTCTCTGGTTTCCTCCCACAGTCCAAAAACATGCAGCAGGTTAATTGGAATTGGAATTGGGAAAATTTACCCCGAATGAGTGAGTGAATGTTGTTTGTCGATACATGTGGCCCTGCGATTGACTGGCGACCAGTCCAGGGTGTACCCCGCCTCTCGCCCGATGACAGCTGGGATAGGCTCCAGCATCCTGAGTGCAGGATAAGTGGCAGAAGATGGATGGATGGACAACATACAATGAATTGGGTTTAGCTGAAATAGAAATGTTTTAGATTTTGTAAGTTATATGATACAGATTAATCTTTTGTTGTTGTTTTTTCAATTATTCTTTCAGGTGATCTTCGACCTCAGGTTATTAAATGAGTGAGCAGAGCACAAAAATGAGACCTCATTCATTGATGACTTCACAATGCAGAGAATATGGACACTCACAAGCTGCTGCTCAGCTCACCTGGAGCCATATTAGGAACTTTCAACCTGGAATTAATGTAAACCTGCTTCAGACAGAGAATGCAGAAGTCCAACCAAAGCTAAGTGCTCCTTCAACCTCTCACCCTCACCAGGGAGCAGGAGTAAGGGATGTTGATCAGCACCGCACAGCATCATGTGGAACTGTACAAAAATCATTTTGTCCGCAAAATGGAAATCCACATTCATGGACGAGTTATGGATTAACATCTCAGGCAGATCTTCATCAGCATACTGTTGACAATCAGTGTCAGTTCGATATGATGAATTCAAATACGACACATAGTCAAAGAGACTACCAGCGGAACCAATCTGTGAAAAAGAGTTGTGAGCGACCGCCGTTCCTGCAGGATGGTAATATTGCATCATGTCTCCAATATCAGAGGACGGAGAAGCACCTGTATGAGACAGTCAACCAGGAGCGTCTTGGATGCATTTCAAAGAACACAACAGCAGCTAGCTCACTTCCATCGGATTGGGGGACTTTCACTGTAACCTCAGCATCTCCAGCTGTACAAAACATAATGAGAAAATCTAAAAACTGCACTCAGCAAGGTTTCTATTGTTCCAATCCCCCACAGTATCATAGAATTGGAAATTCTCAGATTTTCAGGAAACACAATTTTACATCAAACCTCTCTTCAGGTGAGGAAGTCCACCACGTTTCTAGCATGAATGCATATACCAATGAACACTCAACACAAGTCAACTCAACATCCATGCGTCCACCACCCATTAGATCTACTCCAGTTCACCCCAGTTTACTCCAGAATTGTTTATCAGTGATGGAAGTGCCTCATCAGAGCTCCAGGCCAAAGGACTTGAGCATCACACCAACGGTATTTGGACTTGCAGGAAACAGAGACGTTACATTGCCTGAAATCACTAACACAGTCTCAGATGGAAAGAAAGTCCATAAAAATGCCAGATGTCCAGCTCAAAAGAAGGAATTTCAACAAGATCCTTCAAAACAGAGTGATAAGGACCAGTTTTCTGAGCGTGTCGGATCATTCAAACAACAACAAAAAAACTGTCACTCACCCCCTGGGTGTCAGTGCCCTAGAGTTGTTGCTGTTGTGCAACCTCTGTCACAAGACAGCCACATGGTTGCAAACAACACCATAGACAGAAGGAGTAAAAGCACCCAAACATGTGAAGCCTTGAATAACTTTGAAAAATTATGTAGTCCAATAGCTGTGGCAGAAAACAGAAAGACAGGGTATTCAAATGAAGCATCTGATATTTTAAAAGAGGACAGCAGGATTCAGCCTGAAAACCAGCATGAAGTGAGATCCACTGAATCTCTGTCACCTGCACACCATGGTACTGTATTATCAGATTCAGTCAAGCTTGAACTCGAGAGAAAGTCAGGTGCACATGATAAAAAATCTAATCAATTTCTTAATATCCAAGTAGACCACTGTGGTGCACAAGATTCTCCACAATCAGTAACCTCTGATTTATCGAAAAGCCAAGAAAGGGATAAGGTACAACGTGAAATCCCACCACACCTAAACACCTCTAGTATTGAACTGTCCACTATTCCAACAATGCAATGGACAGTGCAATCACTGAAAATTTTGTTACAGTTGTTGGTGGATGACACAGATGACAAAGAGTTGGAAAATTTTACGCAATCAAATTGTATGCACAAAATAATCACAGAATATTGGGATGGTAACATTTGTAAGCTAGTGACTGTATTGAAGAGAGGTATTTTCAAGAATGTCATTGAGGAGGTCAAAAACTACTGCCAAAATATGACTTTAGACACCGTCATTTTTTCAAGTGTGAAGTACAACTTCATGCATGACCTCAAAAATTTCAATGTACTCAAAGATAATGATGTTTACTCAGAGCTACCCTATGTATCATCATGGCTTAATACCAATAAGCAACTTGATGACATTGATAAAGAGTTTGGCTTTCCATGGGCTTTCAGGTACCATCTTAACTCTGAGAACAAGTCAGATGAAGGGGAAGTGGTCGACAAAAATCCTTCGCAGATTGCAGATGATCCGACAAATTATGAATTTTCTCAGACAAACATTGAATCGCAGGAAAAGCAAAGCTTCGGTATTTCGACCACCTCAACGGACATCGAAGAAGATTCTGACAACTCAGATTGCACATTTGAAATTCACGTCTTGCCCCCGGAGCAGGCCAAATTTGTCTTTGAGCAAGGTCACATGCCACAATGTACAGAAAGAGGCATCCCAGTGAGGGTTCCATTTGATACTGTGAACGGTGACTTGCTTGATGTAAGAAATCCCTTAAAAGTGGTGAGTGAGACAGTGAGGCCAATAGAGCAGCTTAGCAGCTCTGCTTGTTTTAAGAAAAGCTACACAAAGGCAACAACAGAAAAGGCAGAACACACAAAAGTTAACCAATGTGCAATAAGACCCGACAGGAAAAGTCCCTCTACCTCTGAAGAAGGGACGAAATCTAAAGATGGAGAAGGCATTTTAAATAGCAGTTCAACATTTAGTGAGGTGGTCTCAAACAAAGTCAATCAAATCATAGATATAACTGACAATACTGTCAATGAAACTACTGACATTCATCATCAAAGAATACAGTCTGGGCAATCAAGCATAATCCTATTGAGCAAAGATGACCGTAGCAAGGAAAATATTCCCAACCGGGGACCTGACCTTGATGGGGATATTGGACAAGCTCAGCTGAAAACTAAAAAAATGCCATCAGACAGTAGTGAGACAGTCACTCTGGACATTGCCATTTTTGCAAAAGAAGTTCACAGTCTCCTGTCTTTCCTTGACGAGGGCTCCAATCAGGAACCCCTGACATCTCCAGGTGGTGCAAAGTCGCCCTTGGAAGGAGAAGAAGTCCAAACACAAGTTCATGCAGTGGCAGTCTGCCAGGAAACACTTGTCTGTGGTGGAAAACGTGATAAGAAAAGAAAGAAATTGAGAAGTCACCATGCAAGGAGTCCAGTCCCCAAGAAGGCTGTAAAATACCTAGCAGAGCAAGGGGCTATGGACTTTTCAGAATGTAGAAATATTTATGTCGACATTTGTGGTGGTGGACCTTCGGTTTCAGGTAAAAGGACTGCCGAGCTGATATTGTTTGGCTCAAAACTGAAGGTATGCGCTTCAGATGGTGGCATCAGAGGGCCGAATTCCCCTCCACAAACTAAATCTGCTGAAACAAAATTCAAGAGTCATACGGCAGGGGCTGTGTCTGTCAATGTCACTCCTGTGAGGAAAAAATCCAAGAGAAACATCAAACAGATTCAGGAAAGAATGAGCCCAAAGGTGTGCAAAAAACAAATGAAGGTACAAGAGAATGATCGTGGACTACGTAAGATGGTAAATAAAGATTTATCGCCAGCCAGTAATAAATTACCGAGCAGTCGCAAATGGAACGACAGAGACATCCAGCCCAGGAGGAAAAAAAGCTCCGGCTCAAGTGGACTTAAACTTGGAGCGTTGGATCAAGCCACATCTAAACAAGTGAAAGATAAAAATTTCACCGAGATCATCTCTCCACTCAAGTTCAAAGTGTTACCGGACACCTTCAGCTTCCGAGGTGGATACCGTGACAAGAAAGAATCAGCTAAGAAGAAAAGTAAGTGATTGGTCGAGATCAGAACAACCTACTGAGTGCTTAGATTTTGGCCTATAGATTTTAAAGCCCATCTTCTGTCAAACATGAAAGGGTTTAATTTACTTAACTTTTAAGAGTTTCATTGATCCTCATTTTCTCAAAATAATTTTACAAATGTCTACACAGTTTAGCCCCAGACCCTTTTTCCAGGCATATCCAAAGCAACAGAGTAACCAGGGTCACGGTGAATGATCATCGTAAACTACCACATCAGAAATCTACATATGGGCAGTGCGATTTCTCCACTAAAGGTTGCCAGCTCTGAATAACATTGCCGTCTGTTCCGAAATAAATTCCAGAGAAATAACTTTAAGGTCAAGTGCTGGCTAAAAGATAAGCAAAGCTTTATCAGTTTTTTTTCTTAGTGGATTATACAATAGACATGTAGGGTTCTAAATATGAGATGCAGGCTTTGTGGTGTTTATTTTTGGTCGTGTGTTTTAGTTTATTTTCCTTTTTAAGGTTCATCGTGATGACTGTATCATTGAATTCAGTGTGTTAAATAATAAAGTAATAACATGCTGATCATTTGAATTTTGCTGTTGTTTATATTGTTCATGTCCCAGCCCATTTAACTAAAAAGCCCATGTTAAACTGCATCATCCTATCTCTATTCTATTTCACATCAGTATTATGCTTCAAGTGAAAAGGGGGAGAGTTGTGTGCTTGTCTTATGGGGATAGAAGTGTAGCTGGCTTTGGACAATAGGTAAAACCAGCAGTGATAAAGAATATAATTGGATTGAGTTGATCAGGACCGTCAGCCTGAAATAGAGGAGTGCAGATACAGTATGTTTAGTTTCTATCTGCTGGGCCTGTGGGATAGGAAATTATTTTTATTCTGCGACGTATTTTTTTATTTTTTTTTAAATATCCAAAACTACAAAGTATTTGTCAAGTGCCTTATTCTTCCAGAATTCAGGTGAAGTAAATCCTGAAATACTTACAGTAACATGGTAAACGTAGTTTAATGATGCACCTCAGCCTGTCTATCGTCTGTTAAGTTGGGAATCAGACACAGTCAATCCACGCATACACTTTTTGGGGACGTCAAAATGGTAAAACATTCTTCTGTTCTTATGTTTTAAAGGAAAAATATTTGAAAATTTGCTTTTTCTTTTGCCAGATAAATCTGAGCCTGAATTCAAGGACACTGGAGAAAAAATCAGGATAAAAGGTAAAAAACTTAATCCTATTGAAGGATATTATCCTCATGTGTTGGACATCATGTGAGGATGTTATTGGTGATGCAGTTGCTACATTTGTGTCTGAACTCATATTAATTTGGCTCAATCCAGATACATGGCGACATAATCTTCCAAAGAATTATTTGCCACGCCACCCCCCGTCCACTCCAAAGAGCTCGACTCTCTTCAAGGAGTACAAAAAGAAATACCAAGAGAAAACACATCCGGCATAGCTGAATAAAACCAAAGAGGACTCTGATGTTATTCTTGTCTTTTGGCGGCCTATGACGGAAACTTTTTTTTTTACACAAGGTCATTTTTTTTTCATTTGAGTAAATTCGTTCAAGAGCTACATCTTTATTCTTATATTTACCCCTTGTATTTTTATATTTTATAAACATGTTTGTACTTTTGTACTGTTTTATAAAACATTTTTGAAAAACATACGTTTTTATTCTGTGGGCATTGTTTTGTTTGCAACTGGCAAATACAAGAACACATTTCATTTTACATTGTACTGTGACAAATCAATTGTATCTCATTGATCATTATCTGTTTATTCATTTATATTTCCTTTTCAAAAAGGCTTTATAGGTTACAGTTTTCTATACATGTACTGTTAGAAAAATGTAAATACAGTTATCACAATATTGCTTTGCCTTTTTTACACTGCAGGTATGCACGCAGCTGTCGTAAATAATTTTCTGCTTTTACTTACACTGCAGGAATGCAGAAGCAAAGTTTGTTCTACAGGAAATAAGATGTACTGTACTGAAACCAAGCATTGTGAGAAAGAGACTCAAAGCTCAAGGACAAGGTCGCCGCGCCCTGGCAGCTGGAGGGAGGATTGTGCCAGTCAGTACCTGGAGATAACCATGGCGGCACAACACTGTCTCATTGTAGTGTTATCTATCTCAAAACGTTGTTGCAGATTTCCCCTCCCCTTAGAGCTGCAAAATGCCTTGCAACTAGGGACCTAAGGAAATAATTGAAGGGAACGGAAAGATGTGCGGCAGAGCGGTATGAGAGTGTAACTGAGCACATCTCTCTCCGTTCTCCTTGCAAGTAAAAGAGGTTGTTGTCACTTGTCTTCTTCCTATGCAGGTGCATAATGATGTCTGAGGTGCTTTAGACCTGACATGTACATTGTGATCTAGCTCAAATGTACATTTCCCACATTTTGTAGAGTGTAGCTAACTACAATCAAAACCCAACTGACTTTTGAATATCGTTCAGTTGAACAGGATTAAATCTCACTTAGCTCCACTGAAAGTCAGTAACTCCTGTTTTTTTCAGAGTCTCTGGTCTATCTACGAGCTTCACAATGAGGTTTTGATTTATACCAGTCAAGAACCCATACCTGCACTGAGGTTGATGAACACGATTCATAATTTTGTCTTATTAATTTGACAGTAAATTTGAAACAACAGAGAAATTTGTGTTGATGAACTTGTTCATCCTTAGAAATGGAAAACAAAGGAAATGAATTCGTAAACTCATAGAACAGAAATGCCTTGATGATCCCAGGCTGGGAATTCATGTATGGCAACAGGGCAAAATAGGAGAATCTAAACTGGTGGTTGGAAGACTGGCCAGCGGAACCCCTTTGCGACTACAAGGACGTTTGGGTGCCTCTCATGGTTCTGGGTTAAAGAATTTTGTCATGTGAATAGTTGTACAATGTTGTTGGAGTTATGTTACACCAACCTGCACCGTTCGTTGTCATAAGGGGGGGGTGCATCCTTAGTGCAACTGTTGGTGATGGGAAATTCACCCCTTTGGTTTTCCCTATTTGTTGGTAGTTGTGACTTACTTTGTGAAACCCCAGCATGCCACACTGGTGTCAGAAGTGACATGCAGAAGTATTACAAAATAATGATTACGATCGGAGAAGTGGAGGATACGTCCCTCTTGCAAGATCTCGAGCTGGCCCTGCTGAAATGAAGTACCAAGGCCCAGAAGACCATTTTGCAAAACCCCAGCTTGCCACAATATATCTGTAAAGAAAGAAACGACATTGTAAATGAGGTAGCAAATTACAAGGTGTCATTTCAGCTTCTGTTTGGTTTTATAAGGACCAGTTTCATATGGAAGGTAGGATTTGCCGTATCTATCCATTCATCGTCAGTGTTTGTGTCTCTCTCTTCCTTCCGTCACTCACCCCTGTGGTGCTGCAGCACTACTGACAGACATCACAGAGAACACTGGCAGGACAGGCAAACTGCGGCATGTCTGTCTGTAATGAGCGATTCAGGGAGACAGTAGAGCTGTATACACCCATCACCTGAAGCTCCTCACCCAGCAGCAGAGTCTGAGTCGTGTTATTAGTGCTGGAGAAATCAAAAGTGTGTCCGGCAGCAAAACCTCCTCTTGCTTAGCTGTGCGAGTTCTAGCTCGAAACTAGTGTCCCCTTTTCGCTAACCTTGAAATTCAACACGTGAAAGCCAACACAAAACCACTTCTCATTACATCTTGTAATATTGACTGTCAAGGATTTATCTTTCTCCGAGGGCTCAGAGGCCGCAAGCAGCAAAGGAAGACAGACTTCAGATTGAAATCCTCAAATCAGTCTGAACACACAAAACGGCTTTTTGCGTGGTTTACATGGACACACACTGAATAGATAACTTTAGATACTATTATTTACCTCAGATTTTTCAGAACCACTTTGCCTTTTTTACCATTTCCAATATCAAGAGAATCAATCAACGGCTTAGATACTGTGGATGAAAGAAAAAAAAATAGACAATTTCATTTAAAAATCATTGACAGACCTTTAATGAAATGTATTTGATCTTTTTTTCACATGAGAAGCAAAAGAGATAATTCCTGTCCTTCACCGCCAAAAGTTTCTTGACAGTTTTCCGAAGCTTCCGGAAAACCTTGTGGGATGAGAGAAAGTTCATTGTGTGAAGTTTAGTTTGACAGAATCTAGATACAGTGCAGGCAGAATGAGCCATGCAAATATGTGCAGAGGATGATAAAAAAAAAAGAGTTTATCCAATCAATTTTGTGCTCTCTAAGAAGTTGGGTTTGTTTTTTGAATTTCTACCAACCTTTCACCACAGAAAAGCAGGTGATAACAATGGATGTGCATCACATGAGATACGTGATGAACTGATAAGGTTTATAACAAGACAATACAGAGTGACGCATTAGTAATATTGGTTATAATACATTGTGACATACAGTGAATCATAGTCGTTCAAAACAGGGTAATACAGCGTCAAAGATCTGACATGATTTGCACATAACGCTATCATATAGGTTTTCAAATAGACATTACCTGAGTTTGATAACGTAATGCTATTCCTTGTGGCAAACCTTGTGAAACATACTTCTGAAATCACCTCACCTGTTATGTCCTACATTTCCTCTCGGAACTCCCACTTAATACTTTATGGTTCATTTTTTTGGAGATAATATTTCTTCTAGTTTTCAGATCATCACCAGATTTAGATGAGATGATTTTTGTCAATGAAATGAATTATTTCCAATGTTTATTTTTTGAAGTTATTTCTCACACGATATACAATCGAGGAATCATTGTTGGCATGAATTTCTGGCTGTGATCTCTAGATGGAGGGAGTGAGCCGGATAACCCAGGGAAAATTGCAACTGCCTGTCTGCATGATTTACTGAAAATGTTTCAGAGATTATATTAGTTTTTAAAGTGTTCCTTGACTAGATAATGGTTTAAGATTCTTTTTTACTTCCTTGAAGTGTAAAGGTTTAAAAAACAAGTCTTTGCAGCAGAGCTGTGCTACTTTGTTGTTAATGTCCCCTTTTCATTTATCTTATTTATTTTATCCAAGGACATCAGCCACAAGCCCCTGCCAGCATATGTGCACATCCCATAGGTGCAGGACAATGCTATGTGCCTCACCTTAGGATTTTTTTCCTGCAGCTTATTGTCTCATTGCCGCTGCTGGTGTAATGGTGTCATGCAAAATTCCTTGGAGGCGCACGGATTTTCCTCTAATTGCCCCTCTGGGACAAACAGTTTCTCTGATTCTTATCAGCTGGCAGAATTCTGTCACACACTTACATTTTAAGACATTACACATGCTATAGAAGGTCACGGTGCATAACAAATATTTCTACAAACATTTCTGCAAAATGCACTAAAAATCATTTTAATTTTACAGAAATTCCATTTATAACACAGATTAGTGGACACATTTTTATATCTATTTTACATTTTTTTTTGTTGTTGTTCATGATGCCCCTGTTCCACATGTGCTACCATAAATTATCTGAACACTGGCGAGGTTACTAGGACTTTGTTGCTGATCTGGGACTGAACATTGTAGCAACATTCCGTCCCCGACACCTGGTGTTGCGCCACAGATATCTGTCTGGCAGCAGCTTTCCATCTGTGGACTCAGAATTAACTCCTGATTGAAGGTTGAGCTGTGTGAAATCTGCCAGTCCCCGTCAGAATGTGGTGAGAGAGAGCCTGATTGAAGTCTGTGTTTAGAATTTTCCTTTTGTGTTTTGGTCTTTATTTCTCCGATGTACAATCATGTAACCCAGTAGCTTGGTCATATACCCTGTGGTTTTTGTGATTTTCTGTTTCTTGTTCTGCACATAAAAGATGTGTTCTTTCGTAATAGTCAACAGAAGGGATGGTGGAATACTGGTGCTATTCTTCTCTGCAATGTTAGTCTTAGTCAATTGTATTTCTCCTGCTCTTCTGTGTTGTACTTTGTGTCAAGCCACTGTTATGGGTCACTGGTAAGACAAAGATGGCTGAATAGTGATAGCTTATCAGTTTTTTGTAAGCAATGCCCTGCAGGTGCCCAGGCCATGAGCGCCATGAGAACATGTGAGACATGTTTGGGTCTCCACTCATTTTGTTAACCTTAACAAACAACTCGATATATGGAATTTACCAGACGCATTGTGATCAGAATTTAGATTTCTCTACATGGGTTTGTGGGAACAGTGCCCAGTTTGATTGATCAGACTACAGACATTCAGTTGTAGCAGAGGAAGGAATAGTTCGGCTAGCTTCTAACCTGCGAGTTATTGATTGATTTTAGTTTCTTATTGAGAAAAAAAAAACACAAAACAGAGGTGGAATCTCAACTAAAAACACATACATTCAAAAGGTTTTTTTATTCATAATGAAACCTGACTTCACAACACTTGATTTGTCATCAAGTTGCAGCAAATATTGTCCAAAAGTGGCAAAAAAATGTGAGAAATAGCCACCATTTACCAAAACCCAAGATGTTCTTAAATATGAATAATTTTCTCAACAGTTTACAACCCATAGGAATCCAGTAGAAGTTGCTTTTTAGGCAACCCAGCTAGATTTGTATTTTAGGGTTCAAGAACAAACAACACAAAAATGTCCAATGGATGCCTCCCTTGCTTAGAGTTGTGGGCGATAACGCCACACACTGCTGCAGGTCAGGCCATAGTTCTCTTCCTGAACGGGCGCTGGCAAATCAAAGTGGGCCAACCTGTGCAGCAGCCTATAGATGCCGTGCTCTTCAAACTGGGCCCTCCCGGGATCTCCAATCAGGACTTGGCACTTGCATTCCCTGACACAGCGGTCCAACCAGCAATGGAGGCTGGTGGCCAGAGCCTCATCGTAGAACATGTCTCCCAAGAGGATCAGGTCAAAGGTATCCGGATCGGAACCGATCATGTTTTTGGTCACACAAACAGGTGCCTCAAGACCATTTAGCTCGCAGTTCATGCGAGCTGCAACGGCTGCGACTGTGACAAAGAAAGGTACTTAGTACTTCAACCAGTTATTGATGAATAGATTACACATCTTTATCCCATTAAAAAAAAAGAGCTTCTGCAACATTCAGTGACAAATTACAGCTGGAGTGCATGATGTGTGAAATGTTTATCAGCTTAAAATTCATTATTTTCTATACTTCAATATCTTGCGTATTTTGTCTGACTTTTTGAGCAACAATGGATTCTAAGGTCTAAGGTCAGAGGACGACGTGGATGTTTCAAGAACAGTAATCATTGTTTTAATTATTTTAACAGACACTGTCAATGGAGAGGTTTGTGTTCATACTATTTGCAAGTATCCAGATAATGATGCCTGTGAGCCCTTTGCTGTTTCTCTCAGAAAACAATGCTTTCATTAATTTAATGAAACAACTACTAGTGAGAAAAACAGAAACTGGAATTATAACCATTTTTTTAAGGATTTTGAGTAAGCAATGCTAATAAATCAATGTTTTTACTTAGATACTACTGCCATCTAGTGACTTACCAAAATGCTAGCTTCAGGTCTTAGGAAAGGGGGAATATAATCCAAGTAATGTAAGCTTAGATGTATGATTGTTCTGCAAAGTGGCTTGTGAAGTACCCATATTTTTTAATTTCATCAAAATCAGATAGATTTTTTTCAATCAATATGCTACAAATGTATACTCATACATGACATCCATAAAAAATCTCACGGTTTCCAGAAATTTTGATTACAATGCTGTAGTGTTTGGAGAAACAGCAATAATAATTATGTAGGTCATGTTTGTGTGACTGAGCTGCACGCAGATGCTGTCTTCTATTGCAGGTTTCAATATAAATAAAGCATCACCATTGTACATCCTCCATTCAAAAGCAGAAGGTCTCTGGTTTATGTTTTATGTGTCATATTTTATTTACTCCTTGCATCATGCCATACTTTATAACAAATCACTATTATTTAATCAAGACGTGTTTGTGGAATTAAAATGGGGGGGATAGGTGTCAGTTGAGTTGAAAACTGTTGGCATTGGATTGATGTATTGATCATATGGATACATTTCCCTCAGGTCAAATTTCTATTTAAAAAAAACAAATTTATTCAATATTGATATTAAATTACATAAATCAATCAGAGAGAAAGAAAAACTACTTAATCATGAACTAAAGATCAACTATAAAAAAATACTCACCCACCAGAAAAATGAATAAATTGCCCTCCAAATGGAAAGGGTATTGGTTGTTGGTCTGTCACACTCATTAATATTTAAAGGTTTACAGTATCACAATTGGACAAACTTGAAGGGAGGGCTGAGCAACAAAGGGTAATGAAAAATGAGCCTGTTATTACATATTTAAGTATAAACTAAACAGCTTTAAAAACACACACACGGTTGAGGGACAAATGAATCCAGGCTCACCAGTATCTATGTCGTTGGCAACTACAAGCGCAGCCTCACACAGCTTGGCTGCGATGGCGGAAGCTCCGCAGCCGCTGCCGAGATCCAGCACACTCTTCCCCCGACACACTGTGGGGTTATCCAGCAGATACCTAGAGGGGACGGGGTTTTTGTGTATGAGGATTGACGCAAACTCGACATCGTAAAAAATGCCTTTTTTGTTTGTTTTGTGCCGGGGTTTACCTTGAGAGCGCCTGCCCTCCCGGCCAGTATATGGCCCAGTACGGGTCCTCGAAGGGCCATAATTCAGGTCGTTCGGTCCAGAACCTGCAGTTTGGGGTGAAAAGTCGAAGTTTGATCTCTGGTGTCAGGCTCTCCTCTCCGGCTATTTCTGTGTTCTCTGAAATAAACCGTTGGATGCTTTCAGCAGACTGACTATCGCTGAATAAAAACCTCGGTCTGTTTCTCTGGGAATAGTGTTTATAAAAACTATTCATGTAAGGAATGAAACTCTTGGAGTTCCGTCTTAGCATGTTGCTAACATTTATACCCACGAAGTGAAAATGTTAACCTTGTTGCTTGGGTGTTTGAGCAAAGTAGCTGCTAGTTGCTGCCTTCAAAATATTCTAGCTGCTGATAATATCTGCATTTTGATAATGAGGAAAACCCTGGAAAAACTCGTTTTAGCGGGGTGTGTTCCGGAAAGTAACGGAAATAAACAACTACACGTTCATTCCTCAACGCCGCTGTAACAGCAAAGCAGTTCCGTCCGACAAAAACCTCCATACGATTACCATTCCGCGTGAAAAGTTCCTAGGTGCAATATGCTGTGTATTCAGTGTCGAAATGATTGACGGAAATAAATTCATTTCTTTTTAGTAATGACGAATCGTAACAATGGTAAGTGCAAGTAAAGGCATCGTATGTTGTCAAAAATTAGATGAGATTCAACTTTAATTTCATTGCACATCTATAGTACAAGGCAACGAATTGGATGAAAAGATTGAAACAAAATTAATCGTAAGTAAATGATAGAGAGGAGAAATGGTTTTATGTAACAGCAAAACAAGCATTTCTCAGGAAATTTCAAACAAATGTCTTTCACAATTAGACACAGAATAGTCAGCATCGTCTGTAATCACCTCTCAGAATTGCAATTCATCTATCAGTATGGGATAAGAGAGAAGATAATACTTTATTCATCCCGTGGGGGAAATTCGTGTGTCGCAGCAGCGCAACGATAACAATATCAAAAAGCCAACATATAAATAAGCACAACAAAAAAGAGAAGAAAATAAACTGTTAGAAAAGAAAGAATACATACATGCGCAAACATATATATACACACACATATATACACATATATATACACTTATATCACCATACATGCCCATACACACATATTCATGCATATATACATACACATACCAATAACTATTTATTTATATATATATATATATATATATATATATATATATATATATATATATATATATATATATATATATATACATACACACACACACACACACGTAAACATATACACATATATATATATAAAACACACACAGT
>CAAKHD010003283.1:0-12101 GCA_901007705.1 Fistularia tabacaria | reverse complement strand
TCCATAGAAGATGCCGGTGGGCGGGGGGTTGTGGTGGTTGAGTCCAGGTTGGCAGAGATGAGGTGGAGCTGGCCTAAGAGGCTGCTGGTGGTAGAATGGGTTAGGGGGGGAGGCAAGGTGTTGCTCGGGGGTTGGGCAGAGCCAACAGCAGCCGTGTTAGAGGTTGAGGAGGTGGGGGATGGGGGCCCAGATCCACCATCAAAGCACACAGGGGTGTCGAACCTGTTGAAGAAAAGGTTCAGCTCTGTGGCAAATTCAGGGCTGCCTTTGACTCCAGGTGTGGTTTTCCCACAGCCTGTCATTTTCCTCGCCCCCCTCCAAACCTCCTTTGTTTGCAAAGGTGTAGTTGTCTCCCCGTCGGGGAATCGAACCCCAGTCTTCTGCGTGACAGGCGGAGATACTGTCCACTATACTAACGAGGAGGTTAATATATATATACTAAAGGAGTATACTAAAGTATACACTAAGTATACACTATACTCAAGGAGGTTCTAATATATAGAATCTTGAGGGATGTAGTTAAAGAAATGTATGTGACTTAATCCATCAAATATAGCTATTTTTTTGAGTTATGAGATGATAACCCCGACTTAAATGCATTTCCAAATCTGAGCAGTTTGAACCTCACCACCTTTATCTATCACACCAGTGCGGTAAAGATCCCTGCCTGACCATTATCTGATGCTGTAAATCATCCATGTGCTCAGTCAGCAGACACAGGCTGTTGAATCTGAGACTACAGCAGCGACTTCACAGCTATCTCTCCTCTTTGTCTTATTCTATCTCTCTGTATTTGCAGATCTAAAGCCGCTGCATGATGTTAAACCTCAAAGTGAGTTTTCCAAATGAATGAAAAGGTGACAGTCGTTTGCTGCTCATGCAACATATTAGATTAGCACAATTTAGTTCACTTTGAGCCACTCCTGTTACAACTCGCCAGGTGCTTGTTTTGAATTCATGTCATTTTTCAGTGCCCCCGACTTTATGATTAGCGTGACATCACAGCTGTGTTTCTGCTCCGATGGAGGAGATGTATTGGTTGTGACAAGTGAGCATGTGCTAATGTGCAGAGGATTAATGTGTCGTAATTATTGCAAACGAGCCAATTTGACCAATTTACGAAACGGTCCCCCGGCATATGTGTGGTGGCTTTCAATCACTCTCTGGAACTCGCTGGGCTAAGTGATTGTCAGGTGCTAGTTTGACTCAAGTCATTAGCACGCAGTATCAGTGTAAAAATCATGAATATTGCTTCTTTGCATGCCTTGGGGAAATGCTGCTGTACGGTGATCACTGTGGTGGGAATACTTTGAATTTATTTACCTTTAACAACTAATGTTTACCAGCACCCTCATTGTCACTCATCAGTTACAACTAATGGAAATAGAGACCAAGGTCTCCAGGCATCACACTAATCACACTCCATGTTCATCATTTCAATCTTTGATGCAACTGTAGCGTTGAAGAGTCAGACAGGTGATGCGCTCCAACTTCTCACTTCACATCATAGTCTTGTCATGCAGTAGCAAGTTTTGCATGCCGGCATTTTCCCTTGGACGTTGTCTCACGTTCCGTCATCAATTCATTTATAATTCCCCATGTTATTAGTATAATACAGTTCTTTTATCTGCAATAAGTTGAAAATTCTTCTTGATGTTGCTTTAATAACATTGAAAAAAGACTATTCTGTCAGAGAAATCAACAAAGATTACCTTGGCCGTAAATGCCATAACTTAGTGTGATTCGGTGAGAAAGAAAAAGAAAAGAACTTGAGTTCTGAACTGAGTATTGGACAACTGGTACTCTATAATTTGTTAAAAAAAAAAGAAAAGATCAATATTGCCAAAAGAAAACAAGGTTTGTCGCAGAATCAGCCTTACAGACAAACACTTGTCTTGAAATTCTTTGTGTTTTCTGACACCGAGTGTGTGTTAGAAAAAGGAAGACAAAAGTACTAGAGAACTGTCCATCCATCCATCCATTGTCTATCACTTATCCTACTCAGGGTTGCAGGGCATGCTGGAGTCTATCCCAGCTGCCCTCAGCTGAGCGGCGGGGTAAACCCTGGACTGGTCGCCAGTCAATCGCAGGGCACATAAACAGACAGTTTACACTCTCTCATTCGCACATTTGAGCAATTTTCTAATAAACCTGTTGCACGTTTTTGTGGCGGGAAACCAGGGAACCCGGAGGAAACCTATGCAGACACAGAGAGAACATGGAAACTCCACACAGAAAGGTCCCCTGTCTGAATTGAACCAGGGTAGTAGAGGACTACCAAGTGTTAAAAGACAGATGACAGAAATACGTCCTTTACCATTATATATTTATAATTGTTCAGCTCAGTTCAGTAACACTGAATTTCATTACTGTGCATCAATGCTTCCCAAGGCATCTAACAAAATACATTTTCATAAAGGCAACACTATAGTTTGTTCATGTTTTCTGTATTGAGCATCATGGTTCTTTTGTGTGTGTTTGCCAGGTATGGACAGGTCCAATGACATAGCCCTGTACTCAGGCCTTGGTGCCGGCATTATCATGGTGGCTGTTTTGGTGGTGGCTGTCATGCTGTACAGGAGGAGCCACAACGAGTACGGTGTGGATGTCATTGACTCCTCTGCCCTCGCTGGAGGATTCCAGTCTTTCAACTTCAAGACCACAAGACAAGGTGAGAAAGGATGAGGAGAGCTCCGCGCATGAGCAGATGACCCCGAGGCCAAAGAGTACCATCATTCATGACCTCGATGATGGAGTTATAATTGTGATTAATTTTTTTTTTCAAGCCCTGAATTTACACAATTTTTTGGTAGTGAAATGAGTTTGAGAGCCTACTCTTTTGTCATTGCACAGCACAAGAAAATAGATCTCAAGTGCTGCTCCTTCCCTGCAAACAACACACATGATGATCAGACAGTAGGTCTCCACCCATTACCTTCCTCTGACTTGAGCTGTCGATGGAAAAACACATGGAACCACAACGATCAATTTAGTTTTGGATGTTCAATGCAATAACTTCAGCTGGTCGCATGCCTGAGGCTTCTACAACCTTTCACATAACTGCCACTGACATATCTGGGTTAGCGCAAGTGATAGCCGCAGTGGTGATGGGTGATCCATCCTCGCCGTTACGGTGGCAGCACAGGGAGAAGCTCCACACTCTGCCCCCAGGAGTCAGTGAAGCCCCGCCTCCAGCAGTCCAGCAGATCATCAATCCTATTTAAATAGGCCAGCTTCCCCCAGAGCCTTCCTGCTGTGCCCTCCACCGACCACTATCACTCTTTTCCATTTTCCTCCCTATCACTCTTGTAAACGATAGGGAGGAAGCATCTTGTAAAATATATAACACTGTCTCTCTTCCTCCTGTGAACTTGCATTTTTTTTTTCCCATTTGCTGATTTCAACTGTGATTGCATAATTAACCTATTTTCCATAAGCATATGCGGTTATTGAAAATACACAATAAGTACCAAAATGAGAAAAAAAAAGTCTCAATAAGGTCTTAAATGCTTCCGGGTGACTCCTTGCAGCAAGAGTGTCCGAGCCTCATCCTGTCTCTCTGCATTACTTTTGCCAGTGAGTGATTTTTAATCAGAGGCCCAACTCCAAACCTATCTCTCAAAGTATTCAAGCTGAGGTACATTTCATTAACTTCTCTCATCTCACCACTGCCTTTCCATTTTCACCGTGCCATTCTGAAGATGCACACTCAAGCACTAATCAGATCATTCTCTACTCAGTTAGAGGAGAGAAAATTTAGCAGAGATCAAATGCCAGATGCTGAGGGATAATGTCCACCCAGCTGCTGCTCTGGAGCAGGAGGGGTTAATAGCCACTGAATCGCTATTATCCTGTTTTGAGATAAGGCTATTTTCTATTTCATAGAATTTTTATTTCCATTCCGCATTGCTGTTGTTCTGATATCATAATTAGTTTTTTCATGTTTAAGATGTAACAGAAATACTCAGATTTGATGGTTGAACATTAAAATTTAATTAGAATATTCCAAATAGTATTTTGATATTTCATAAGAGGAGAGTCAACTATGTGATGTGACTAGCTCATATTTTACTCTCAACATGTGTACAAATGTGTTCAAGAGGACATAAATATTTCAAGTAAGGTAATTCTTCAGACAGTCCACTTGATTGATATGAATGTTTGCATCCTTTTTCAAGCTGCCATCCTGTTCAGCTACACATTTCCCATCAGTCTGTCAAAGTCAAGGTCAACTTTATTGTCCATACTGCGATATGTTGTACATATACAGAGGATTGAAATTGTGTCTCCCAGAAACTTATAACATTTAGCATGCAAACAAAGTGAAAAAGCCTATATACAAAAAAGATATAGACACAATAGATTACAAATGAGTCTCCATTAGAATTACTTCAAGTGCACAACATTTTAAAATGACAAAAATAATACTGCAGATGTAGTCAGTACCACATTAGGTACTGGTGTAACACCTGTGAAAAGTGCATGTGTATGGCAACAAAACATTTCTTTGGTATAACACGGTCCCATTATTGGGGGGGAGCTGAGCTCCCTGACACCCTGGTGGATGAATCTCTCCTTGAGTCAGCGGGTCCTAGCCCAGAGACTCCAGGCTCCTCCTTGTTGGCAGACGTGTGTGTGTGTGTGTTGTGTGCGTGTGAGTGTGTGTTTTTGTTTGTGTGTGTGTGTGTGTGTGTGTGTGCGTGCGTTTGTGTGTGTGTGTGTGTGTGTGTGTGTGTGTGTGTGTGTGCATGTGTGAGGGCATAGGTGCGATTGCTCGTAAAAATCCCCTTGATAGTGTCTCTGTAGAAGCACAATGTCAGTGTTTAACTGACATACAATTTTTTTGAAATATAATATGGATCTCAAAAAAATTCATAAACACTCTGGTTGGAAAACAGACACATCAGTGATAGATTGGCCATATATTCTGACTAGTGGTTGTTTGACATTGAAAACAACATTATGATAAAAACTGATATTGTCAATACATGAATATTTATTAAGAGACTAACAACCAGCAGGCGTTACACATTTCTGTATATTTTTGCCTTTTTTTTCTCTAACTCCGAATTAAGTTATATGAAATAAATGGCATGAATAATTACATTTAAAACAATAATAATGATGTCTTTCCACTTCTAAAATGTCAATAAATTTTCAAGTTATTTTAGAAAGCAGTATTTGTTGTTTGAAATATAAAATGCTCATTACAAATCATGCATCACAGTAATTAACGATTTCCCCCAAAATAAAACGTTAGCCCCCCGCCTTGTGCCCCTCAGCTGGCAACAGCTGGGCAGCAAGGACTCAGTGAACTCAACTGTTGTTTTTGTGGGGGGGCAGCAATTTGTCTGCAGCTGCCAGATAGATTGGTCCCTCTGCTCACTTGGTTTGACTGTTCCATCACATTAAACAGCCACAGATGAAGTCGTCCTGACTGGGACCCTCAATGTTGAAGGACTCGCCTCATTTATTGAGTGGTCACCTCAACCCTCCTGCCTTGTTCCCGTCCTCCCATGTCCTTCAGGGGGACTAATAGGTGACCGGCAAATGAATTATGGAGATCAAGCTGTGTGTTAGATGTAATTAAATCTATCGGTTTGATCATAGCCTTGAGCCCTGGACCTTAAGTCCTGCTTGTGCACTTTTGCCTCTCATCTGCTGGTCAACTGCCCCAACATGCCAAATCAATTACATAACATTTTGGCAAAAAGGAATCCAGAGCTTTTTTTGTCTAGAAGGTGCTTTGAAATGCCTTGATACCAGAATCTTCCAGGATTTATTTTATCAATCAAGCAGATTAAATGCATGTGATGTTGGAGCCTTCTGGCAAAAGAATTTCCTTTGGGATTAATAAAGTCCTATTCTATTAGATTCTATTCTAGTCTAAATGCTGATTTGGTCGCTATTGTGTCTACTTCTCAAGAAGTAAAAACATTAGCAAAAGTGCAAATCTCCTGATAATGATTAATGCATATGAAAAAACTGGAACATTTTCTTCTCCCTGAAATTTTATTTTGGTTTTCTTGTCATGTACTATTTAGTAGCCTCCTTTGCTACACACTAATTACTGCTGCAGATTCCCTAGCCTGCCCACCACCGCCCATTTCCTTTATCATCCTTTAGGATGAACAGGTAAAAAAATAACAGGTTTAAAGGATGAATCATTAAAAACACAAAATATTTGCCCGTGACTCCAAGCAACAGTGGGTTTTGGATCATTTGTAAAGGAGTGTATTTTCCTGGTTTACTCGGTAATAGCATAGGCATATGGCAATGGTCCAGAAAAAGTCACTGGGGGTATCCTGCATATCCTCCTTCTCAAGGATGCATGACGTGTGGCATGCATACAAGACCATGAGAGAGCATTAGAGGAACTGCACCTCAATTTTCATAAAATGAAAATATGCCAAAAAACAATCAAAGAAAGGGGAAAACCAGGAAAAAACATAGTCTTTATCTTTATCTAGTTGTGTCTAGGACACCAGAATTTCATTATTTTACATGGTTGCTGTTCAAGGAAACACAGGGGTTGGGCTTTGATACATAAATTAAAGAGTTCCACAGTTAATGTTTGTCCCCTGCCAGTTTGTAAGTGCCTTTGTGTCTTTGTCTATCTCCGTCTCTGCAGGCAACCCTCTGCTTTTCAATTCCTCCATGCAGCCGGATTTAACTGTGGGACAGACATACAGCACTCCTCTCTGCTTCCAGGACAGTGCAGACAAAGAACTCTTTGACCCATTGCCAGATATCAAGGTCAAAGTCCAGAGTTCCTTTATGGTGTCACTTGGCGTGGCTGAGCGGGCTGAGTTTCATGCCAAAGCCCCTGCAGAGACCTTTCCAAGGGACCTGACCCGGGATTACTGCAGCTCCGTGGACAGACGTAAGAAGGGCCTGCTAACATTCAATGGGCCTCTGACCGGTAGCAAGGAGCAGCTGAGGACCACTGGTGTCTTCGGTCACCCCGGAGGACGGCTGGTGGTGCCAAACACTGGTGAGCTTGAAGGCAGTAGATAAAAGGACAGGTTGAGTTTGTTAGTCGAAAAAAAAGGAGTAGTGGCAAGTAGCCATTTTGTGTCAATGAAAAGCTGGTAACACACTGTGAGGCAGCAGTAACCTCTCATTACACGGGCCATCATGAGGAGCCTTGTTAAGGTACAGGCACCACACAGAGTGTGGCAACACAGCATCCACCAATATCTCCCCACATTCTTAGTACTCTCTGTAAATTCTCTGTTATGCGTTCAGCTATCATAGTTGGTTTCTGTGAGGTATATTATTATTTTTTTTCCCATTAACAGTTGACTTTGCTCTCAAAGATACTGTGATACTGGGCTGTAATTGCAACATAAGATGAAACAGTGATGTGGTAAACCCAACAATGCAACCTGTATTTGACAGATTTCATGTCTTCAATGATATCTGGTCCCAAATCAGTCACTTTTTGTATAATTTGTGGGCAGCACGGTGGGGAAAGGTACCGCGTTTCCTCCTTAAAAAAAGAATGAATGATTGCATGTCTCTATATGTGGCCCTGTAATCAACTGGAAACCATTTAAGGTTGGATCGCGTCTCTTACTGACTGAAAGTTGGAATAGGCTCCTCCCCCCAGGCTCCTCTTTTATTAAATCACGTTATCATTTAGGTATGTGGTCTTAGAACAAATCATGACGTGTAAATGAGAGTCTTTTGAAGCTGTTAAATTAAAAATACTATTTATTACCATTCACTGTGATGTCTCAAGGTTATTACTTCCCAAAGAGATAAAATAATTTATTTTCTCAGTCAAACAATTGACTCAACCTCAGCTCACAAACTATCACTTGGACAATTTCACCTTTCAGTTTGCAATCTATTGATCAATGTGTTAGTTGTATTTTTGTATCCCCTAAAATAAATCACTCAAATGTTTTTTTCTATGTTGTACAATACCTATCATCCGCATCTCACTTTTCTTGATATTTTTAGCTTGAGATGTATGTGTGTGTGTGTATATATATATATATACATACATCAAGAGTTAAAGCGTGTATATATATATATATATATATATATATATATATATATATATATACATACACACACACACATATATATATATATACATATATATATCACACACATATACACATATATGTGTTTGTGTGTATGAATATATGTGTGCATGAATAGATGAATGAATAGGTATGTGATTGCATATATATACATATATATACATACATAAACAATAAAAACCATACTTTACGTCATCAGTTGACTTGATCATGCAGATATACACAGTACATTAAAGTTAATGGGAATCCAATAGTAAAGTAGTAAGAAATGGATAATTGAGAAATAAAACTCACTTCATCATTACTCATTACAATATAAATGTAGTCATAATGAAATTCATGTTATGCTGGCCCCCCCATGTTACTTTGACTGCAACTTGACTTGTATTTAAGAATCACATGTTGCTTTGCCAGGGCAGGTAGCTGTTTATTATTCCTGAATGTCCTTGAAGGCTCTGAGGCAAACATGGGTTGCTATTTCTCATCAGAACGAAGAGAATCAAGTATTGTGATGAGGTCAACATCCATGAGAAGTGTTGCACTTAGAGTCCACTTCTGCGTTCCTCATGGATGCAGCAGTAGTCCATGTCCAGTGAGGCGTGGCAAAGCAGAATCAGCCCCCCTGCTTAGGGGTGTGAGTGGTTGAGTGCGGCTCTCACATAACATGTCTTCAGGGACACTCTTCATTAGGCTGAATAGCCAGCCGTATGCAGCACCTCTCTGCATATTACCAAAGACCTAAACAAACCTTAATCATAACAATTAGTCATTATGGTTTTCAATTTTTTTTTTTTTTTTTTCTTATTTGTCACTTTATACCTCTGAAAATTAATTGATAAGCTATGGAAAGAAAATACTGATACAATTTAAGTAGATGACGTTTCAAAGGGGGATTTAAAGAGTGTGTTGTTTTGTGTAGTTGAAAATTTTGAGGGCCTACTCCAATGTGCATGTGTAATGTGCTTTCTGAGAGTTATGAATGTATCGATTTTTCCTATTTTAAATTTCTTTAAATCATTGTGAATGTTGTTTTGCCTGACTTCAAGTTATTTGACACTGTGGAGATGTTTGTTTGTTTTTTCGGCTTTTATTTCTATTTTAAACTGACCATTTAAATATTTCTAGACCTACTTCTTGTTCCTAACAAGAGAAAGTCTCCCACTGTCTTTGTTGTTGAGTTTTCAGATCAAATTCTGTTTTTTTTTTCTTCAATGGAGCTACTAAACTGTTACACTGAATGGTTATTTAATGTCATCTAACTAGTTAAAGTGCACCAACTGAGATGGCAGATGTTCATCCAGTCTCCTTTGAGCTGCCAAAACCCATTTTATCTGTCATTCCCACTCAGCTCCTCTCAACCTTTTATTTGTCAAGCAGAGCTTTATATGCTCTCTGCTTTTTGACTTGAATGTTTTCCCATTCACACATGAGCAGATGAATAATTTAGAGGGACAGTGGTGGCAGTGACATCGCTACTCTGTTGACAAACTTTCATCTCAGCTCTTTGAAAGGTGTTGCATAATCAGAAGCATGGCCTGATTAGGAAGGTATTGTTTCAAGATGGTGTTCAACAGCATTTACAAGAATCACTGAAATATTTGCCTTTTTTCCATATCCATTTATTTCTTTTTCAAGTCATGTGCCTTCAATTTTGAGGCTATTTTACAGATTTTGTTTGTATTTGTGTGCATGTGTTTTACAGGCACTAAACATTAGACTTGGAATCTACACAAACCTCATGATTCATTGCGGAATTACCTTGAAAGCAGTATTACAGCATCCTTTATTTTGTATATAATTTTCCATCAATCGAACTAGCCTGATGCACGTCAGTATACTAACAGAATTTCCTTACCCAAGGGTTTCCTGCTTATATCTCTGATTAAAATCTCCAACAAACATATATCATATAGAAAGATAACTTATTTCCTCTGCATGCAACACTGAGAATACAGTAAACAGAAAGTGCTCGAGTGCAGCACCTAATTTCTATGAAGAAATGAAAGTACTTAAATAAAATAATACATTTCACCCCTGGCATTAACCATAGATGCAGAGAGTTAATCAGTCTCATGATAAAGATACAAAATCCAATTAGCCAAACTCTGAACTGAACCAAAATCAACCTACTGTATGCTTTCAAAAACAAAAAAGTTTGTAAGGGTGGGAGGGGGACACAAATGTAGGAGTATGAATCACATGGTTTGAGAAATCCTCCTTGTATGAAGGTTACTGGATACTGAAACTGAGCCAAGCGTGTAATCAGATTTTCTTAATGGTCTATATGTTGGAATGTGAAGTTTGACATCATTTGAACAGCAGTAACACTTTTATATTTTCATGGTTTGTTTGTTTGATTTTTTCAACTTCAAGGAGATGCCTGATTAAGATTTCGTTGTTCTGTTTGAAGTTTTTAATTTAGCAAAGCCACAAGAAAGAAATGTTTGTTTTTTAAGTAGCTTGGGAGTAACCTCTGTTTTTTTTTTTCACTGTAAGGTTCAATGAGGCAGCAGACAAATTCATTCGTTCATTCATCATCTATACGTCTTCTTCTATCATGCAGTCAGGAGCCTTTCCCAGATGTGATTGGGCAAGAGGCAGATAAGACCCTAGACCAGTCGGCAGTCAGTTACAGGGCAACATATATAATGCAACGTCATTATCCTAATTATTTATTAACACTTTTATTTTTTGTGGGTGGCACAATGGGGCGGCACGGTCTCGCAGTGGTTAGCCCTTCGACCTCACAGCATGAAGGACCCTGGTTCGATTCCAACAAAGGGGACCTCTCTCTTTGGAGTTTGCACGTTCTCTGCAAAGGCTCACTGCATATGGTACAAGCAGGGATCATTGGAGTATTTATGACTCTTCTTGATTGATCCAAGGGTGGCACAGTGGTTAGTGCTTCAGCCTCACAGCATGAAGGACCCTGGTTCAATTCTGACAGGGGACCTTTCTGTGTGGAGGTTGCATGTTGTCTGCATGAGTTTCCTCTCGGTTCCCTATTTTCCTCCCACAGTCCAAAAACATGCAAACATGTTGTTTGGGGAAGATTATACCAATGAGTGAGTGTTTTTTGTCTGTATATGCGGCCCTGCAATTGACTGGCGACCAGTCCAGGATGTACCTTACCTCTCGCCCGATGATAGCTGGGATAGGCTCCAGCATCCCCCGTGACCCTGAGTGCAGGACAAGTGGCTGATGATGGATGGATATAAGTGATCCAATATTTATGCTGTTGTGGTTAAGCTTTCTGAATGCTGACGATGATGAAGACATTTTCATTAAATTTGTTGTTGATGACCTCAGTGTAGGTTTTTATCATCTAGATAGTTGTTGATGCTGTCTATCGTAGTTTTTTTTTAATAAGGGAAGAAATAATCAACTAAAAAAATGCATGCAATTCATTTGTGAAGGAGTTCTGTCACATGGCCTACTGAGGAAGAAATAGAAGCTACTTTCCTGCAACACTTGCAAAACACAAAAATGTGCTGCTCTGCTCATCAGTCTGTCGACCCGAAAGGTGACAGGACCGAAGGCAGCAGTTGCTTCCCAACCCAGTGTCCTTCTTCATGAAGCATGTGTTGCTCCTGCTGCCTCTTGAAAAACAGATGCTTCAGAGGGGAGAAGGTGCCAAATCCTAACATTTACAAAAATTAAAAATCAGGTCTTTATACTTCATTCATTCAACATGATCAAGCAGCGTTCACGATCTCTTTTATATCATATTTCTCCTTTTCTTTTTTGATTAAGTGATTGCTACCTTTCACAAGATCAACATCAAAGAAAGGCAAAGATTTGTTCTTCTTATGTTTTTTTTTGTAACAATTTTGGTTTGCAGCAATAGTCTGTGAAAATGAGCCTTCTAGCTCCCCATGTTTAGACATCGAGGCAATGATATCAAGCACTTTCTCCCCTCTGAAGCATCTGTTTTTCAAGAGGCAGCAGGAGCAACACATGCTTCATGAAGAAGGACACTGGGTTGGGAAGCAACTGCTGCCTTCGGTCCTGTCACCTTTCGGGTCGACAGACTGATGAGCAGAGCAG
>CAAKHD010003282.1:66366-93564 GCA_901007705.1 Fistularia tabacaria | reverse complement strand
ATACATGTATATATAAACATAGATATACATTGAGTTGTATACATACACACAAACACATATTTAAGTATACACACACACACACACACACACACACACACACACACACACACACACACACACACACACACACACACACATATATGTGCACACACAAGACAACACTGGTTTTTTAGATGGTTTGTCTCGTTCCAATTATCCATTTGATTTCAGCTTGATTAGGTTTCTCTTCACTTCTGGGGAACAGTACTGTTAGTTGGAAAACGCAATTAGAATAAATTACACAGCAGGGTTACAGGCTGTTAAATCACAGCAATCAAGTGAAAGCTGCTGAAACATAAAACGTATAAAAACATAGAGCGTTTCCTGTTAAAAGAAACCCTTTCAAATCATACGTAGTGTTGTGAGCCTTTGTCAGTATTTTTAAAAAAGTAATAAACATCTGTCTGCTTATTGAATACCTGGATTTACTTGCATCTGGTATTTTCAATCTTTGTTTACAGTCATTAATTATTTTCATATTCATCGCACAACTTTCTGAATCCAAAGCTGTTGTTTTTTTAAGAAAAAAATTTAATATGCTACACAACACTTCCACAACACCAGTGGCTGCAACCAACAGATGTGCATCTGTATCCGGTGAAGATGATTCAACATTTTTTTTAACATTAACTTTAAATTGGATTTGTCCTCACGTTGAACAATGCACAGCTCCTTAAACTCAGAGTGTACTCATCTCATACTTAGTTTTTCTGGAAAGTACCAGTGCACTGAAAGCAGAGACATTTTATAAGTAAATGGAAACCCAACAGCTGTGTAGAAGAAAACAAGAAAAGCATTAGAGTCATTGCCCTCATTTAATATTCATGGATGTGGTATTGGGACGTTAGAATAAAGAATCGGGTTTTAAATTTGTGCATTTATATATTAATATGAGCGTAATGAGATGGAGAGACTACGGTCAGGAGCACTGCCGGGCACTATGTTTGGACTGAAATCCGTGAAATTTTTCATGGGAGGGGCACTTCTCACAGGGATTGGAATGTTTCTTGTTGCAAAATCCACTGTCTGACTGACCCACTTATAACCCCGGCATAATTACTTTAATGCTGGAAAACATCTGCACAGTGGAAAGAATCACAGTAATAAAAGAATTGTATTTGGTTTTCAATGTCAATGGTCTCAACTGGTGCGCTTTCACACCGGTTTCAAAGCGCTTTACGACGGCGGCCGAGCTGCCGTGCAAGGCGCCAGCCAGGCCATCAGGAGCGCACAGTTTCTTGCCCGAGGTCACTTTGACATACAGGCAGGAGGAGTCAGGAATCGAACCACCAACCTTCTTATTGATGGGATGCCCCCTCTACCAACTAAGTCACAGCCATGCCCTGTGAGACAATGCTAATAGGAACTTGAAAAAAAAAAACTAAGAATGAATGACAGCATTTTGCTGCTTAATGACAATGCTTCACCTTGGAGTTAATGAAAATAGTTTCCTAAAAGAGGAACACGAGGGATTAAAAGAATGGCTCTTAAGGGAATGACTCTTCCAACCATATGCATCTGACTGGTGTGAAAGCTCATCACCTACTCCTGGATTACTAACCCCGATAGTACTTTGGTCCAGCCCCTGGTCTGGAGTGCGTTGGATGCCTTTGCCATTCGAAGCTGTCCAGGTCTCACATGTCACATTTCCACTAACACAAGCACCGCCAATTTATCTCCCAGCACCTACTGAGTATGCTGCTAAATCAGTGTTTAATCACTAGACTGACAAGCTCAGCTAATTACTGCAGCCTCCCTCTCCTCCTCTCCCAACCCTCCTCACCCACGTCCTCCAACGCCCCTCCCCAGTCAAACCCTGGCTGCCGTGTGTTGTCTACCCAAACGCTTGGTATTTAGCCCACTTTTTCAAAAAAAAAAAAACACTGTTGTCTGAAGATATGTTATATTAGTGTCTTCTTCCATCCAGCTGATTCTTACCATCATCTCCTTCTGCCCAGAGAGACGACTGGCTCCCTGTTTGCGTTGGTGGGATTCAAACAGCCTCGCTGTGCTGATGGTTCGCTCTAAGTACAAATGTGGCTGTGTTTGACTACATGTCTGATGGAGTTTGTCTTCAGGCAAAATAAGGGTTGCCATGCTTCTAAATGTTGGTGTTAGATTTTGTAAAGCATCTATAATTCAATCTTTCCAGCGAAGAAATTCTTCTCGCTTACAAATACTTCAGATCCCTTCTTTCACCTCCTGAGCAAATCAGTGCAAGAAGAAAAAAAAATAGGGCCTGAAAGAAAAGGCATTTTGACCTGCCCTCCTTGGGGTCCAATGTTCATCCCAGGATCAGGCCTCATTACATTTTTAATTTAACATACATAGCACCCTCCCAAAAAAATATCTGCATCACCTCTATCTGAAGAAATTTTAGAAATATGATTTTTTTTTTCTCACTTTAAGTGAGAATTACATGGCTGTTACAAAGACGTTTGAACAAGGTGGCATTAACATCACATACTACCTACTGTATTTTGCACAAACATCCACCTGGAGAATATTGTCAGTTTTAGAGGCAGTGAGCACTTGATGCACTGACACATAAATCCAGAGGAGGGCACTAAATGCAAAGAGCAAAACTTATTAGAGTGCGTTAATTGGCATTAGAATAGTTTTTATAAAACTGCTGTCTGTTTGAGAAATTCGGCCCTTTCATTCATACTTGAGCTGTATCATCTGGACGGGTCAATAAGAAAAGACGAAAATCCCAAATCCAAATTGCATTCTGTATTTCATTCGAAGCGCACTACCTTAGAAATGACATTAAAAGAAATCACATTATATAAAGAATAAAATAGTAAAAAGAGTCATTATCTCGTGGACAAAAATCAGACTGGCGAGAAGGTTCAGCTTCTTGTCTGAGGCCTTCAATCGACAATACAACCATGTACAATCATGACAACATGGACAACAGGGCCCCCTATGGGTCAAGCTGCGCCAGTCCAGTCTCAGAGTGGGGTCCACTGTGGGAGTACATTTTAGTGGTTTTTAAGGTACATTACTTTTTTTTCCATTTTCTTTTTCCATCACTACTTGCACAGCCGCAAATGTTGTGTAACTAAACATCACAAAAAAGTTTAGCTGGGTTCTAACCAACCGGCTTTTTTGCTGAGTTTATAAAAGTAGACAGAACTGTTTTGCATGGGGATTCAAAGCAGTCGGCAGAATTACACACCTGATTTCCAGGTGCTTGTGTGAAAAGTGCACAGGCACAAGGGGAGTCAATTTAAAGGACAAATATTTCGTCATGTTTTGCAGACACTGATCAACAAAGCAGAGCTGCTACACTCGACGTCTCCCTCTTCAATTGTATGTTACAATGTGTATTTAAGATCACAAACCAATTTGGAGCCCCCACCCTTCCCCTTTTTGCAACTCGATTTTCACTGCTCAGTTTGCAGCCTGGCAACACCTTGAAGTGCAGGGGCAGAATTCCATTAACATATTAGGCTGAGTATCTCACATCGTGGCAACAGAGCAGGGCAGCTGTGCGAAATGAAAGAGACCGAGCCATAAATAAGACTCAAATAAAGCAAATCTGACTCCACAGCTACAAAAATGGTTCAGAATGAGTAAACCATGACAAGTTTCCCCGGACTGTCTTTCCCACTTACGCCGAGATATATGTCAAATCCTGCTAAACCTAGCAGGCAAGATGAAAACACAGTTTACTACATATTTAATTGCAGTCAAAGATGAGTGTTTGGTTACCCTAAATGAGAAGGGTGACATCTGCAAATGTATTTCACGCAACTCCAGATTTCCTCCACTACATCATCACCGTCCTTCACCTGACCACGACAGTAAACGCAGATGTGGAGCTGGCGGGGATCCAGCTCTGAATTAATGTGTAACATCAATGACAAGGATGTCCCACTCTAATCCACCCACACTATGATATGGCAAGCGTCCCATAACAGTTATATTACAAGTGTTTACCCTGGCTGAACATAACTAGCAAAGTGATGGACTTCACAGGTACCTTTTAATAGACTGTGGAAATGGAATATGGTATTAGCTGTCATGCCAGAACTACATCAAACAGAGGCCTGGAGGGAGGGGGAACTCAAGACAGGAAGGAAGTAAACCTAAAAACTGTTTACTGAGTGGTGGGAGGTTAGAGGAGCGGGGGTAGATAGAAGATCAGAAAGTCAGCAGAGGCAGAACCTCATGCAGAGTCATGAGATAAAAAAAATATCCATAATTTTCCAATGGTCTGACTCTTTGACTGAGAAAGCAATCGGGACGATTGGCAATGCGCGACAAGGCGCTTTTGATACAGCGACGTTTTCTGTTCAAGCGGCGCTTTGAGCTGAGGTATCTGCTGGAGGCGTCGTGAAACTGGCGACTCGTTCCCAACGCCGTGGCGTCTGACTGCTTCCCAGAAGCGCTGTGAGGGCAGGCGACAGGCGTGGATGGTTTGTGACAGCAGGGGAGGAAATCAGACACTTTGTTTTTCAGCCCTCAAATTTCGTGTCCCCGAGACAAAATGAATCATAAAAGGACAGCAGCTACAACGACCGCAAAATGAGTTAAGCAAAGGCTGTCAGTCTAGAAAATGTAATTATATACGTGAGATTCCGCCATGGTTACAGGGTCAGGGGTACAATATTGGAAAATATGTTTCTCATTTTGGGAGAATGTGGGAAAAAAAAAAGCATTTTTTCTTAAACTAGATCTTGGAGTATCCCTGAAATAAATCTCTATAAGCCATATGGTGACCTCTGGATGAGCAATGTAGTAAATAATGTTCACTTAAATTCACAAACCCCACCCCCCGATCCACCCACATACAAATCTGCATCCCGCTGTACCAAATCATCGAGGCAGACACGAATGCAAAGCAAAATCTCCTCATTTAAAATCAATAAATATCCCACTTAATATGCACAAGTGCCTTTACGAAACACTAGCGGTTAATAAAATACGTATTAAGCTGAGAGTTCCTCCTCTCGATTGTGCACAGCAGCTGGCGGAAAAAGGAAAACGGCAGCAAGCTAATGGAAGAGAGCGAGCTGCATCTCCTGTGTCCCATCAAGGACATATGAAAAATATCCAACAACAGTTTGTCTGCCATCCTCCCTCCCCCTCCCTCCATCCCTCCCTCCCTCACTTTCTCTCCTCCTGCCTGTCCTTGTGGTTGTCATCGTCCTCCGCCAGTAACGCTTCACGTCTCGGCTGCAACTCCTCTGACGGCTGTGGGTCGTGGAAATGGACGGAAAATATTCTGTATGTAGTTATCTTATTGAGTGCAACATGCAGATTGCGGTCAAGTTGCATTTTGCTCTCAATACGTCAAAAAATAGGTCACGCAGGATTCCTTCTTCCTGAGATGTGAACGTATACGTGTGTAGACTATTCGTTCGGTTTTGTTAATGATCATCACTGTTTGTTATAAAAAACAACAGAATGGGACTGAGTTTTTGTCTTAGAGCTTGTTATTTATGAATATGTGGAAATGAAGGACTGAACGGTTGTATGTCTCTAAATGCGGCCCTGTGATCGACTGGTGACCAGTCCAGGGTGAACCCTAGCAGGGGGGATGTAGTTCTCCAGCAAGTCCGCGACCCTGAGTGCAGGATAAGCAAGATAGATAATGAATGAATGAATATGAGCACAAGTTTCATAATCCTCAAATGTTGTCTAAACTTAAGTCCAACCGGTTTGTCAGTTGATATTTGAAAAGGGAGCCTTGCGCTGGCTCTCTAATGAAGCGAATGTATTATCAGATCCAGTCATTAAACAAGAGTGAGACCCACAGTTATGACTCAAAAAAAAAAAAAAAAAGGTTAAAAAATGGTCAACCAGTGCCGTAGTCCTTGGCAAATATTCATGTAATTCTCTACTGGATCAGTGTGGTGGAGCAGCCCAAACTGTCATCATGTAAAGTAAACCAAGTCTCACACGGAGAGACTGGTACATGCGGAATAACTCGGGGTACTTAAATAAGAGGAGATTGATTGTGCCTGGAATAAAAAATCTGCCCCCGAACAAAGAAGAAAAGGTCAAATGCCTGCTTAGAAAGAATTATACCGTTAAATGAGTTTCTCCTTGAAATATAACCAGTACTTGGGCTTCAATCCAGGGCCACAATTTTCAGTTTAAATGGCAGCCGATGATGGACACGTGTGTCAGGTTGTGATTTCAGGCCGGCTCCTCCTCCTCTCAACTCCGACAGCAATACCAGTCTGCAGAACGCTATAGTTTAACCTAACTACACTTAAAAAGGAAATGTATGGACAGTCATCATAGGTGCACATCATTTGTGTGTTTTTGTGAATCTTTGTGTGTGTGTGTTTGCCATTACAAAACAAAGCACCCTACTCTGTTATTGCTGAAGTGACAGTGTCATGGCTTGGCGGGGATTTAATACGTTCAACCAAACCTGTCAAGTGTCCGGTGCTTATTGTTGTAACATTTTCATAAAGTCATTTTTCTTTTGTCGATGAACGTTAAAGACCTCATGTGCTTTGTTTTTGTCGTCATTTTTTTACTCTTAACCGCAAAATGCAAAGAAAAAAGGGGGCTTTGTTATTTGTGTTTTTACATAATCGAATCCAATAAAAGCTCAAATACAAGAGAAAAGAAAAGAGTCAGTGGTCATATTTTATGTGGCTTCTCAGTACTTTTTTTATTATGTGTGTGTGTGTGTGTGTGTGTGTGTGTGTGTGTGTGTGTGTGTGTGTGTGTGTGTGTGTGTGTGTGTGTGTTTTGGGGATAAATACAGCAAAACTTCAAGGGAGGGAAAGAGGGGGAAAGGGTGAGGGAGAACAAACACTTGCAGATAATGCTGACCGAGACGACAGATCACGTCAGAGCAGTTCATGAGCCAAAATACAGGAAAGGTGAAGGCTGGAAGTTCGAGGGACGTCATTGCTGAAGACACACACGCACACACACACACACACACGCACACACACACACACACACACACACACACACACCAATAGAGATGAAGAGCGGATTGAAGATAACACAGAGTTAAAGTAAGTTCCAATAATTGTCCTATCGAATGAGTGGATACATGAAGGGTCAAAATGAAATATTGATTGGATTTTCCCAAATTCCTTTAAAGGACCTAACTTTTGACACAGACACACACGCACACAAACAGTAGAGAAGAAACTAGCTTTTGTCGTTCAAAGGTCTTCATCATAAACCCACCCCTCCTCTAGTGTGTAATAATTAGGTGTTCATTTTTTTTTATTTATTTCTTCATTTAATTTCTGTTAGTGTGAATGACCTTTTGAAAGCTATTATCGCCCTAATCAAGATCTTTGGTAATTTCATAATTTGGCCTAATTGCAACTCAAAGATCTGCTTCACTGCAAATGGAAGGAGATATTTTCTGTGACAGGAATCCGGGTCTTAAACCCAATCACACTCGACATGAAGGATGTTTCCAATCTAATTGGGTGGATGGAACACAGAACTGTTGGAAAATCTGAGCAGTAATTCAATATCGCATGAGTTTGTGTGTACCCTGGCCCGTGTGCAAAATGCATGACATATTTCCTGACAAGCATTTTGCAGAACGACCAGGCAGCTCAGACACGGATGATGTGATGTAAACAGAAGTGATGCTAACAAGCCTCAGCTCATGCAAAGCGTTTCTGCGAGGAAACAAAGCATTCAGTATTTAATTGGTGCGTCCACTGAGATGTGCTGAAAAAGCCCGGACATCCCTCCGGTATAAACATGCACCGAAAGGTAAATGCGAGGATACTGAGGTCAGATCTCAAGATGAGAAGCCGCACAGTGAAAATAAAGATTTCTTTTTATCTGAATTTGCCCAGTTGTATAATCTGAGTAAAATGTCAGAAATGGTCTCAACTTATGGTATTTGTGGTTTTAAAGCGCTAGATAGCGTCCACCCATTCCCTCACCGATGGAGGCAGGGGTGCCACGCAAGGCGCTGACCAGGCCATTAGGGGCAAGTTAGGGTTAAGCGTCCGGCCCAAGGACACTTTGACATGCAGACAAGAGGAGCCGAGAATCAAACCACTGACCTTCTGATTGGAGGGACGCCGCTCTACCGACTGAGCCACAGCCGTCGTAAATAAAGTGATTGTGGTAAAATGGAGTTCTGTGACTGAAATTACAAGGATTGTTTAGCCGGATTCTGTTTTGTATAAACCACTTACATTTTCAGACATTTGGATAAACATGTGTATTATGAAAATTTTTCCCCCCTTTGTTTTTTACAAAATAATCTTGAATGACTTTACTTTTCTTTCATTCAGTCGGGGGGATGACTAAAGGCTGTTAAATAGTGAATATGTAAATAACAGAGTTGATTCATTACTTATCCTTTTGACATTCTCAAATACTCAGGAGCAATGTTTCACATCAAAAATCTGCTCACCAACAAACAATGTTAAGTGCAGCATCATTTCAAAACAACAGTGGATGGACATTTATTTATGGACCTTTTTTAATAAGATTGTTTTCACATAAAACTGCCCGCAGCTATAAATGAAGACTTTCCGATCTCTTCTCTGTCATAAAACAAAAAGTACCCTCCTCAGCATTTTCATTCATTGCCTGATGGCATTTTGAAGGCCAGTGACTGATGGCAGTAAACAGCTAAAAATTAGGCTGAAACAGTGACAAAATACAACCTGCATACGGGTACGTGGATATTGGTCTGTGGTGGATAGCCACCTCTGCATGAGGTAGATTTAAGATCAATAAAAAGTAATTTTCAAGTAAAATTCTTTTTTATAGCAATTTTTTTCATGTCCAAAAGGTGTTAATTAATTATGCTGCCTGCTAACAAAGCGGCAAAAAAAAAAGCTTTTATCGTCGACCAGGGGCACCATTCATCTTCTTCAGGCAAACTGCAGTCCCACGGGGGACTCCTCACTTCCTCTCATTCTGCAGACCCTGTTTAACTCATGGAAAGGCAGCCTCTGGCTGGAGCTTTGCCCCAGCACTTGATCACTGTTGGCTCCTGCCCCCTGGAAACAGCCTCAAACTTTGTAATTAACGTGACAGCCGGAAGTTCAATCACTTCAACATCTTGCAGAAGGGAAAGGATAAATACTGGCTGCAGGGAGGTTAATGAGTCCCTTAGTTGGGGTAGGAAGACGACTCCGGTGTGACTGATGGCCCATATTGGAACAAAAGGACGTCTTCTTACCGTCCCGTCAAAGATTATTAAATCGGACCTTGACCAAGAGAAACTCCATCAACATGACCGCTGATACTAATGAGGTGCCACAGGGGCCTCTAAACCCATTGGCATTGACTTGTTGGAGGAATTTCTTGAAAGCCTGAGGGCAAATAGCTGAGCTTTCAGAGTTGCCAGCAGATTTTGGGAACAAGACTCTCCCTCCATTTGCTGGGTAAAGTTAACTGATTAGCGGGGAACTCGATACCATAACAACTGGATTATCATCTAAATGCAGAGGGCTGAAAAGTTTAATTGTTAAATTGCCACTGGATAAATTTCGCCGATGCGTCTCAGTTATTTTGCTCTCCACATGGACTGGCTTTTCGGAAGTCTGCTCACACAGGATGAGTCACTGTGACTCAAACTTGCTTGGTAGACCCCCAAATCTTCTCCATTCTCATCATTCTGCATTTGCAAAGAGCAGTTTCTAGAAATTAGGCCCGGAGCAACAATGAGCGCGAGCAGATCACGATATCACAGCGAAAGATGTTCGCGAAAAAGTGATCGAGACAAACGGGGTAGCAGTACTATGGCACTATCTTCCTGTTGACAACTACTCGTGTAGAGAGTTAAAACAGCACCTGAGTTTTCGACAGCAAGAAAGTCATCACTGCAAATCAGAACAAATGCACTAAACCTGCCACTGTCTTCATAGAGAGAAATACACTGGTTGCGCAAAACTATATGTGTCTGTCTGAAGGAAGACAAGGCCGAGTCTTAATCTGTTGACTTCCATTTGGCCCTCCGTGAGTGAAACAACGTAGCGCAACATGCACACCACGCAGATCATACGCAGTCAGCTGCAAATGCAGGAGCAGGACGAGAACTCGGTTGGATTCTTTTTCACCGAGTGATCCCAGGGACTCCGCAAAGCTGACAGTGCTGCTGATTTGACACAATCAGGGGAAACCTGAGACTTGCTCTGTTCTCTGTAGAGTACGTACACACACACACACACACACACACACACACACACACACACACACACACACACACACACACACACACACACACACACACACACACACACACACACACACACACACACACACACACACACGTATATATGCACACAAATATACACTGAGGATTTTTTAAGCACCAAAATCTTTTTATGGTTATCTTGAATGTTCATTGGGTAAAATCAGAATTGGCTTCAATTTTCGGTTTGACCCCAACTTTAACCAGCTGCCAGCATCTTGTTGTCTGATCATATCAGACAAAACCATGCAGATATCAATGCTTATTAAAATGTGTGTACAATAGAGAAGGCTTGTACATGGAGGTTGTTTCAGTCCAATGATAAATAAAAATGCATACATATTTACTCATAGTTAAATAAGCTCAGACTCAGGAGTTGAGTAGTAGTTTTATTAGCATCTGGAGTTCCCCGTAAACTTTAATCAACTCGCGCACTATCCCAAGAGCAAGTGCCCTAACTGTATGCTCACTCATAGTAACTATAGTAACAGCATATAAAGAAAGATGCATTGAATTATAGGCACTGTTTGGCACTGGAGTTAGCTTGTGATTTGCTAATAACATTAAATGGCGTCTTTTGTTTTTACAATAAATAATCATTAAGCTTGACATATATATTCTCTTTTGGTCTGAAATTCCTTTTTTTTCTTATGAGGTTGTTAATCTCATCCTTACACAACACTTTTACTTCAAGATGTTCACAGCCCTTTTTTTCCCAGCTGGAGAAAAGCAAGCATTTAAAAACAGAGTGGGTTTTTTTTTCAGAGCAGCACCTTTGTCTCCTCCTAGAGGCCATCAGATAGAAAGGGTTGAGGGGGGGTCAGATTATTTTTCCTGTGCAAAAATCCATACATCTGACTGCGATAAAGAGATAGGAGTGATAGGTGAGATTTGTCATTGATGATTATTTGAGTATAGGCTGCAGTTTTCTGGATATGTGACTATACAGTTGATATACAGTGAGTTTGCTGATAATGAGGGCTGTGCAAATGCATTACTGCCTAGCCCAGCACATATTCGTAAGCATGCCCATGTATAATTGCCATGGTCTAGGGAGACATTTTTCTGTCTGCTCATTACATTTAATTAAATTTATTATTGTCTACTACGAGCTGTATCAAATACTAATTAGAAATCTCTGAGTCTATGATGGCAGGACACAGAGCCTCAACAGCCATGAACACATGACAGCAAATTAACACACGGCACATACATTTATTGCCTCGAGGTAGTCAGTTTGTCATTGGTGAATAAAGTTGTTGGGTTTTTTTTTAATCTCCATATCATTTCAAGATTTACATAACAAAACCAACATAAACGTTCATTTCCTTTTGGTCATTTGCACCGTGACCTTTGAAAATCTGCTTACCCCCATATTCACTGGAACATTATACCTCTCCTGTCAGTGGAGGAGATGACATTATTAAAAAAGAAAAGTGCATAAAAGTCAGACTGCACCCGAAATAAAATCCATTTTGATGGATAGGATCAGCGATAAACTAAATAAATAACGAGAAGTCTGTGACAAAAGTATAGAAACCATGACCCATAATATATTTAATAGGAAAGGCAAAAGGCAAAGTAAATCCTGCAATGATCCACCATTGTGATCACACTGTATACCATTTAAATGTTAAAGTGATCACTTATAATTGCATGGGTAATGCACCTGCAACTACAGAAAGAAGGTCAGAAAGATTTCGCCTTCGTGTTGACACAAACACACACACACACACACACACATACAAAACAAACACATACGGCTGATGAGATCAGCGCATACATACACACACAGGGCGCTTTCACATCAAAAACAAACCACATCAACATGACTCAGACAAATAACCCACACCAATAACGTAATGCAGCTAATCTCCACCAAACAAAACCCACAGCCAAGAGAACACAACTGCCACAACAACAGCCAGACTGAAGTTAACTTTTTTCTGGTCCACGAAAATACATGGATCCCATGTGTGGATGGAGTTAAGTGCTTTAGCCAGTGAAGGCAGTTTTTTTGTAAACAGCCTTTGCTTTGTGTGTGTGTTTGTGTGCGTGCGTGCACATAGTTGTTCTTTACATCAAGTATGCAGTTTCTGGGCCGGTTCATGTGAAAGAACATCACATGCTTACATAGGTCCAAGCACTGGATTATGACACAGAATAAACACCTTAGACGTCGAGAAGAAAGGAATAATACGTGTCTGTTCAGAACAATGGAGCCTTTGAACGAGCCACAAAGCTGCGCTGGACAAGTTACACGATTTCTGGATTTTCCCAATACAGAGACAAGTTTGAGGTCATTAGTTCACCGGTCTGGGAAACCGGCTTCCCTAAAAAAACATCATCAAATGAGCATGCATGGTAGTTTTTGAGCAAATATATCAACATTAGGTCATGTTTTATTAGATATAAGGATATCAATGGCAGCCAAAATGTAATCAAAGATCTTGCAAAAAGGCAGAAGGTTGATCCATCACTGTTTAGCGGTTCTGCGTAAACAGAGAAGCTGGCACCACAGCCTGGAGGGATTGTCCAGAAACAAAGGGCAATATCTCCACCAATTTGGGCTAAATAGAAGTTGGCAGAGATTCATTTAGAAGCCGGCTTTCTATTTGGGTAATTGTCTGTATTTGTACAGCCTATAGTAGAGAACAGAGGTCAGCTCTGTTCCAGACAGAGAGACATCCTGGGACAGCTGTATCCCAAAATGATCCTAACCCTGTTAGTTTTCCATACCTGCTTGTTCTTGTGAACAAGCGAGAAAACTGGCAGCAGCAAGGAAAAAGAAATTGAGAAGCTGATCTCATGAGATGGCATTTCAGCCTGTGTAAAACCTGACAAAATACATTAGCCCTTAGCCTGTTACGCACTTGTATCAATTCAAAAACCATGTACCTATAAGTTAGCTCAATAATAAAAAAAAATAGCTACAGGCTACAATAGCAACACATTTAAATGTTAATCGGTGCTGTGTTTACTGCTCTGCTACACTTGTAAATGTTGTCAGGTCTTTTTCTTAAAAAAAAAAAAAAAACAATCTCACTGAAAAATTAAACACATGCAAAAAAGGAAGAAACAGATAATTGAAAAATAAATGAATAAATAAATAATTGGGTAAAATTGTCATGTGGGAAGGGGGGAATTACTGAGCGGTGAATTACTCAACACAAAGAAAGAGATCAAGATTAAGGCAGAGGGAGAGCTACTATGGACTGTGCTGAACAACAAGTGAATAACTGAGACTCTTTCACAGAGAACTGCTGTGAGCTCTTCCAAATGTTTCGCCTTATTAAACCTGTTTACAGGGGAATGGAAGTCCTGCAGTTTTCCCTTTCAATATTTACCCTTTTGTCTCTGCAAGGAAACTGCCACAGTTCATGACAGACAGTCTTAACATCCGAAAACCAAAGTCCACTATGAAAAAAATGAAAGTTCTGATTTGATGGATAGCCTTTGTTGTTTCTGTATAGAAAATATGCCAAACACTGACCTCCACATCAATAAGCACCCTCTTTCTGTATCCATAATAAATCTATATTAAAAAACGACGCTCATCCCAGAAATGCAAGCACAGGAAATATGATGGTGGCACTGAAAGTCGTGCGGTTTATGTTTGCAAACCAAGTAATATTGAACAATTATGTTTGAGATGAACCAAATGGCCTAAATCCTTTGTTGATATATTTGTATTCCAGAAAAACTATGTAGTGGTTTCAACCTATTAAAAGAGTATAAACTTGATGCTTTTAAAATGCTCTGGTTTTATGTCTCTTCACTCCAACTCCCTGAGCACAACTCAAGTCGTAAGACAGACACAGAGTGAAGGGTGGGAAAGGCGCAGAACGAAAACAAGAAAACAACCGCACCTTTTTCAGGAGAATAATCATTATCAGATGATCAGCTGAAGAGTTTTGAGATTATACCCCTTCTAGGAATACAATATGTGACACAGATGCTGCAAAAACAAGTGGGGCAAATTTCTCACAAGCGTCACCTGTAGCTTTGAGCTCCAGCTTCTCAGCACTGAGACGATGAAACGCCCCAGACTGCTACTTCTATCTATAATGATTTCCCCATTTCCAGTCTGTCTTCCCCCTGGAGTGCCGGTGCTGTTTGTTAAGTAGGCCCACGCTCATGCTCCCCTGGGTTTCCTGCTGTTCTGTAATGAGCCTCTCCAACTGGATGGATGACACGGAGGAGGCCGGGGTGGGTGCTGTTCACCCTCTCCAACCCGACCAATGTCAAGCCCCTCAGTTGCAGAAGGACTCCTTGATGGTATTAAATTATGCAGAGCGTTTCCAAAAGTGCTTCCAAAACTGGAAATGGTTACGTTTTGGCAGGACACTGAGATGTAAACGTACAAGCATGAAGGAATAGGTAGGGCATATTCGGTCAAATCAAGTAAATTTAGGCAATAAAAGTGACCTATTACCCTGATAAATCAACTACTTCCCTTCCTTTTTGCCAAGCTTTTGGTTAAATCGTAGAAAATCTGAGTTTTTAAGCATTTGCAGATGCCTGGCAGTTCAGTAAAGGCTGTCTTTAAGCTGGTATCTAATTCTGATTTAAGGCATGTTGTAAGGGATCTCCAAAAACATAATTTGTTTTCCCGTTTGAAATGGGCAACACGATAATGAAAACTTCTGCGCGCAGCGATAAGGGATTAAAGCGAAGAGACATGATAAAGTGGCGGCACTTGTACACATTAAAACTTCAAGGGAACTTGAGGTCAGACTGCCCTGAGAGCGGCGAGCACCACGTTATTTACATATTTATTATGGTTTGGTATTTATGAGACAGAAAGAATTAACAGTTAAGTGTTTAAGCTCTCATTATTCTGCGCAGGGGGAGGAATTAAAGGAGCGCGTTTAAAGTAGCGGCTCAGGCTTATTATCTTTTCTATGAATTCTTCGGCTGGTTAATTTACAACTCTGCAGGACCGGCTTCATTCAGACAAGAGAAACAAATGTCAGTGAGGCGTGGAAGAAGGTGCCCGTGGAAGGAGACTTACCTGCCAAAACACTCAAACACTGTCTGCAGTGATCCAGCCTTCGTGTCTAATATGTGGTAAAAAATCTGAGGCACTTTTCATTTTGATACTGTCTGCAAATAGGTTTCCTTTTGGTTCTATCCTCCCATGGCTAGCGGGAACAATTAACCGTGAAAAGCTCTCTTGACTGTCCACAATGAGCTATAAATAAAGTCATCAGCTGAGAGAATACATGAAACACGAAAAAATGCATGTATTTATAGGCATCCATATCAAATATATATAAATTAGATAATTCAAGTATGTTTTTGCCTTGATTGTGCTGTAATTCTGCTTGAGCTAAAAGTAAAAGGCTCTGTATTCTTTTTCCCATAGTAATATAATATCCCAGTTTAGTAGGGTCTGAGAATGTCTCCATACAGACAAGTTTAAAAAATACAAATACTCTTGGATCTGAGACCTAAACCTCATGCATCCTTCGGGGCATTTTGGGCTTTTTTTGATTGTGTTTTCATGATAATTTCGGCTAGTATTATGGCATTTTGGCAAGGGTAGGTAATTTCTGAGGGAATTTTGGTATTTTAACCTCAGTTGCTATAATATGGTTATATTTTACCGTGTCCAGAAGATTATTCCTAAATGGAAACCAAAAGAGCTATTTTGACGTGGCTATAATTTGTTTGTACAGTAGGTGTGTGTGTGTGTGCATGTGTTTGTATGTGTGTGTGTGTGTGTGCGTGTAAGGACGACAGTGGGCACTGCTAGACTATAACACAGGAGAAGTACTCGGTGTATTTTAAAATGCTCGATTAGCAATTTAAACTGCTGAAGAAAGTAAATTTGACTGCATATTATCTTAAATTGGAAAATGTTTCTCAAAGTCTAACCAGCCATAATAACTCATAAGTGCAGAAGTAAAAAAAAAATTTTTTAAAAAGAGAGAGAAAAATAACTGTTGCTTTTTGCTTTTACACCAGCGTTAATCCATTCGCATATTTGCAGCAGTAATAACAACCTGTGAAGTGTTCATACTTAGTAATCACTCCTGACAGCTCGGAGGGAGGATACTTTATGTGCAACTAATTTGGGAATAAACCATGCTCTTTTTGAAACCAGGTCTGGGAAAATGAGTTTGTTGGTGAGTCTGCCGTGCTCCTCACAGCAACTAACAACTAATTTTTCAAGCGCTTGAAGAAAAGAAGCCTGATCACTCATGGCATCTGCTCAAAATCTAAAGTAATACATCAAGTTTCCCAAACAAAGCAGCCAATGTTCGGGAATGGTGAGGAGTCAAAGGAACATATTTGAGTTTACAAAATTACAGGGTACCCCAGTTTAGACCAGTGCAAATTAACTTGGGATTTTGTTGTGACATCAGAGAGAGAGAGTACGGTTTTAACACTCTTTTTCTGCTGAAACAACACAAAGACACACTCCTTAGACCGCACATCTGACAGCTGAATCCCTATGGAGACCTGTCACAACCAGACAATAATCCCTGCTGAATACTGGCTGTCACGGGAGGCGAGGAGGAAGAAGAGACCAACACTTGTCGCATGTTAAGTAAGAAACTGTGGCACCAGAGAGGAGCCCCGAGGGCTGGCGCAACAAATCTGACAGCCCTCGAGCTGAAATCACAAAACAAGCACCTTGCTCTTTACAGGGGGCCTGTGGACAGGAGGGAGCTGAAATAAACAGCCGCCCTGATCAATAAGACTAACAAATATTTGTTGATAAAAGTTGCTGTTAATTCTAATCACATATATATGAATACAAAGAAGTGAATTGCAATGCATACGCTTTCACTATGGTGACACAGAATCAGTTTTTCCTTGTGGAAACAAATAGTTTACATACACGCTCCTGTGTCCTAGTTGTGCCAAAACACAATATAGCAAAATAGCATACAAACATATCAGGCTCCTAAAATTGCTTTATAATGGCTTCCCATACCTTTGTTTCTTATGGTCTCCACTTAAGCTACCCAAACATCAGAGGTTTTTGAAAAAACATTGAAAAGACGCATGGAAAACTATCATCTCACACCTGCTCACATCTAAAGACGTGTTTCTTAAAGTCAAAGTCAAAGTCAGCTTTATTGTCAATTTCTTCATATGTGCTAAACATACAGAGGAATCCAGAAGACGTTTCTCAGAATCCCACGGTGACATGAATTTAACAAAATAATAATGGAGTGCAAATTAAACAGTAAAGTGCAGTAAAATATTTAATTAGCCAGTAAACATTAAAATATAAGGTGTAAAGTATTAAGTGCACGCAGATACAAACTGCTGGTAAGGTGAAAAGATGATAGACGGTTGACGGCATGAAGACTGAAGTGTTTAAATATGTGTAATTGGAATATCGAGAGTAGCAGCAGGGTTTTTGTACAGTTCAGTGCAAAAGGTCAATAAGTAATACCATAATCATATATGGTACAATAGCAGCATGATGGTTTCTCATCTTTTCATCTTTTCACCTCACTAGCAGTTTGTATTTGTGTGTACTTTATACTTTAGTCCCAGCCTAGTGTCCCACTGAGATTTTACAAAGACTGTTAATCTTACAGGATCACTATATACACAAGTATTTACAAGACTACAACTAGATTCTTTCCCCCCAATTTTTTCCCCACCATGCAATATTTACACCAGGTAATTGCAGAGCCTCTGCTGTTTCAGTCCACTGCTTTTCCTTCTTCACTCGGTTGTGATACATTGGAGAGCTGACATCGTACAACCTGGGCTGTTCTGCCCATAGCTCCACCTGAGCCTCTTTCTGGACAGTCCGTGTGATTGGGACGTCCTTCATCATTCCCATTCATCCATACCACCAGCAAATACCGCTCTGGAGATTGTTTATCTTCCAGGTTTTCATTTTCCGGTTTTGTTAGAGCTCACGGATTCGTTGTTGATCGTGTTAGGTCACGTAAAAACTGAAAGACTTGTGATAATTTCAAACAGTTTAACAGTGTTGCAAACCCAAGACTAGGAATAGACTTATCTAAGACAGCCCAGATTAGCAATTTTTACTAAACCACCAAGATGACGGGAGCGAACTGCGACTCCAGAAAAACTCAAAACATTTCCGTCTGACTTTCAGTTTTTTAGTCTGCGACCGTGAAAACCTTTATGTTGTATAGCGCTTCCGCAGCGTGCAGATTCAAAGTGCTTTACACTCGAAAGCATTCACACACTCAGACAGCTCCCACGCGAGGCGCCAACCCAGCCATCGCTCTACCCAGCGAGCCCCAGCCACCCCAGCTGCCCCAGCTTAAGACAGCAAGGAAGTTACTGCTTATGTGTGAAAGTTGAACAAAATTATGAAGTTTAATTTATATACTGTTTAAAATCCAAGATTTTTAAGTGCCTCTGCTGGTCGATTCCTGTAATTGTATCTCTGATGTTAACGAAAGTGGTAAAGTAAATTACTTGAAATAATAAATCAACTATTTGCCATTGTTCATCTAATCCTTGGAACGGAATAGAAAGACCTTCTATATTTTAAGGGGATATTCATTACTGTTAGTGCAAGGGAAACTGTCATTCGTCTTTTATTTCACAGCCGTCTTCCACTGAAGGCCTTCGGGCAAACAGCGAATCTATCCTTGAGGAAGAATAAAACAAATGGAATAAAAGTCCATCCTCGGTTATGAGTTTGTAAGGACTGCTTGGGTGAAATGTTTTGCATAAAGTTTTTAGGTTAAAGAAGGCCGATGGTCCTTGGATTAGTTCTTGGACAAAGAATCAGGAATTAGTCTGGGCTGGCGTTAAATCGTTGCCGTTGTTGCTATTTGGTTGTAGACGAACAAACATCAGCTTACTATGTAACACACAAGTGGATGGTGTGCAGGAAGCTGGTTTTATATTGAATATAAACTGAATATGATGGGATGTCTTGGTGCATGTTGAATTTTTTTTAAAGAAGGAAAAACACCTTTTGGAAAAGAATCCTAACTCAGGACAAGTCAGTATTCCACCACTGACGTTCCATAAAACCCATCATATTACTATTGGTGCATGAAGCACAGTGCAAATACAATCACGGTTTACAAACTAACGCACATTCACATTCCGATATCACCATTCAGGGGAAGTGATGGATATGATTCAATGATAGAGGTGAGTCTTCTGCTCACAGGTGAAAATCATGCTCTGTGTTTTCCTCCGGTGTTATGAAAAAACGACGAGGAAGCGCCCAGCTCGCTCACCTCAGCCTGTCCTCCTCCTTCTTCCTCAGCTTCATATCCCGCTGGACCACCTTCAGGACGTGCTCGGCCTCGTCGTCCGTCAAGCCAGACAGGTCCAGCTTCCGGCCCATGGTTCTTTGCCTCGCCACGCTGGAACGCTGTTGGTTCGAGAGAGGACGAGAGGGGGCACAGGCGCTGCTGCTCGAGGGGCCGGGGCAGGGACAACCCTGGAAGAAGCCAGAGGGATCGAGAAGTTAAAGAAGAAAAAATAAATATCTGACAAGTCCCGACGGTGTTTGTGACAGATTTTTTTTCTACATCAGGTTGCGAAAGAAGTCAGTGGGCCTGACATGAAGCATCTTCTGGTCTGTAATAGACAGAAATATCACTAAATATAGACGGATACTTGGATCGAGGAGGAGACTGTTAAATTTTTTGGACAGATCCACGGAGCAGAGTCATAAAAGTAATGTACTTTTAACTATGCCATATGGGGACATGTCTTAGTCGCTGAATCAGTTCTTGAAGAACTGAAAACATTGAAATACAGAATAAAATAACACAACGTGGCTCTTTTGGAAAAAGGTCTTATATTTATCCAGATGCAACAACTTAGAGATTTAATGTTAAATATCATCTGAAAGAACATTGCTCTGTCCAACACAAATATCTTCAACTTGTCGTCTTGTTGCTGCATTTGGAAATGAATGACTTGTCGGTTGTGGATACATCATTCTTCTCGCAGGAATTTGGTCCTAAACTGAAGCAACAAAAATAAAACAACTACATGAAACTTTGTTGCATCAAAAAGGCTTCTGTATTTCATAAGCGCTACAAAGCCCTCAATAACCTCACCCACTTCCACCTCCCTTAGCGCCACTCCCCCTCCCGCCGTCTTTGATATACCTATTCAAACTTCCTCCTCACCCCCATTACCAGAACCAAGCACTGAACCTTGGCGGATCGAGCCTTTGTCACCACTGCGCCCTCCAACCCCTGGACTTCCCCTCCCACCACGCATCAGGAAGTCAGACCCTCTACCAACCTTCAAACCAATCTACTCAAAATCCACCTGCTCACACTGGCTTTTCCCTAACTCCAACAGTTTTCTACTTTACTTTATTCTCTTTATCTTCTGTTACATTGTTCAGTACAGTTCAGTTTATTATGATCATTAGGGCAGAGGCAAAAGCTTGTGTGCCCAGTACATAATCATGTTACAATACAAGTTACCAAAACATATTTCAAAGAATAAACACTTCTTAAGTATTACTCTTTAGTTTCACTGTGAAGTATCTTAGAGTGACTGAAAAAATGCAATAGATTTTGATTTATTATTATTATAATTATTATTATTAAAAAAAAAGGAGAAAATTGAGGTAATGAGTTTTGTCAAATTAGAGTTGTTTTTATATTTTTTTAACAAGGGGGGAAGAACTCAGAGGTAGGACCTTGGTGAACACGCAAGCTCCGCGGGTCCTGGTTGGAATTGAAGCAGCAACCTTTTTCTCCTTGCAACCACAACGCTGCCCTCATCTCAAAACCAGAAATGTTTAGTTGTTTTTTTTCTATGTTTAGTGCAGACTTTGAAAATTCGTGCCACGTAGAGAGCGGAACGCCCACGACTATCAACAAAAACGTAAGAATAACAAAGATGTGTCTGCATGGTGAGCGCTAAATTACACTTTTGTGTTTTCCAAAGTAAACTTTGAGCATTGCATTGGAGTGATTACTTTGTCCAAACAAAGTAATGAGCTGCTGCTCAAATGTGAAAAGTTATTGTCCATATTCAGCGGTCTGACTGCACTGCAGATAGCGCTGCACCTCAGGAGCTGACTCAAAAAAGAAAAAAGAAAAAAGAAAAAAGAAAAAAGAAAAAAGAAAAAAGAAAAAAGAAAAAAGAAAAAGAAAAAAGAAAAGAAAAATCAACAAATATATAAATAAAAGCCTGACATATCTTATTTTCAGAATGAGATTGACATACTGTAGATAGTCAGAGGATTAAAAAAAAGGGATGAGAGGTGGAAGTAGAAGCAGAGACAGACGAGGGAATGAGCGGCAGGAGAAGGTCCATTAACTGCAGTGTCTAAACAAGATGGGAGGGGGACATCAGTGGAAAGAGGAATGATGACTCAGAAAGCCGGACAATTATGTTTCATCTATTGATGGGCCGACAGCTTCATCTCTAACTCAAAAAATCACCCCTTCACTTGTGTTCTGGACTGGTCTCGTAGGAAACAAATCAAAACATAAAAAAACAAATAAGGGTATCAATCATATTCAGGGGTATAATCACTTAGGATCAGAGGTTTGCTTAATAGCATAAAAAAATTTAACTAGATCTTGTAGTTTAAATTATTCCTTCTCATTTCATGCTCATCTCAAATAGTGCAGTGGTTACAAATGAAATATTCTGTTTTCCGACTAACATGGAGGGAAGGCCGAACCACAGCAATGTTGATTTTTTTTTTCCCTAACTGACATCAATTTTTGGCTATCTTAAGCAATTTCTCTAAATGGATTTCACTTATATTTCAATAGCTTCCCCTTTTAGTTTAGTTTTTTGCTAATATTCGGATAAATATCATTTTATTTCTCAGTTTTGAATACAGTACATACTAAATAAATCAAACATGAAGGGATGAGCCATCTTATTATGAACTGGCTCGTAAATACGTCTTTTAATACTATGAGCTGTTACTGGAATTTCTGGAAATTTCAGCACTATAACAAATTGGTCAAATTTGAATAAGTGGTTGTCGTTTCTGGGAAAATGTGTCGGTGAATACTATTGGTAAACCCATCATCTTGTTTCCTCCTAATAGTTCTCTCCATCAGGGACATTCATGAGTCATTTATTTCAACAGGAATATACAGAAGTACCATACACACGCAGTCCAAGCATGTGAAAGAGCTTTTGTCATATTTTCAGCTACAGAAGATAAATGGTACAAAACCTTTTAGTCTCTGAAATGTGGTGTGTACAGTGTAAATATAGGCCACCACAATGGTGCTCACAAACACTACTAATTCAGCCTCTGTGATAAGAAAAGTCACCCTTTGCCATTCCAAAGTCCTGGTCGAACATAATAACAGTCGAAAAGCACGTAGAAGAAAAACATGAACAAAGAAAACCAAAAACTGTACTCCGAACCCTGCTATTTTTAGCACGTTTGCAATAATATGATATTAGTGCAAACGTGCCAAAAATAGCTGTAAACACTCTAAAATTATTCTTGCCAACATGCTGCATGATTCAAACTCAACTGCCATTATTCCCTACTTTTATATTAGCGCTGGATAACATGTGGCTGACATCAGTTAGACTTGCATAAGAAGTCGCCCAGTCTTGGCCTTGAAATCTATCAGAGTTAGTTCAAACCCGCAGAGTTAAAATGCCTTGGCTTTATTGATCGAAAGCCAAGCTTTCAAGAGTTTACATGGCCAAAAAAGAAATCAGTTGGCATTTTTATTATGTGAAAGAAAGAACCTTGATTTTTGTTGGTACAGATTCCTTCCACAAGAAAAACCTTGACTGGCCTCCAACCGAGTTTCAATACATGAATCCGTCAGCTCATTAGAGATTGCTAAGACACATTCTCAATGATATCGCTCATCTTAAATCGGCAATAACAGCAGAATCCAAATCGTTATGCTTGGGAGTTGGACACAACAATATTTAAAAAGCAATAAATCGGTTGTAACGGAGAAAGAAAGTTGTAATGTCGTCAGTGTTGAATCTGTGAGCCATCGGCTGTTGCAGAAGCCGGAGACGGTCTGTAAACCAGACGGTGACTGGACACTTTAGCCAGGTAAACAGACAAGTGGAAGACACTTGAACACAGCGTAAGGCTTTTATCAACAAAGAGGGGCGTCAATGACAGACACAGAGATTCATTTACAGATAGCTTTAGTTACTTAGGCACAAAACTACTGCTACGTATGTGTAGACCATCACAAGATCTACACAGAACGTCTCAAATGTATGGATGAATCAACGCCGTCATTCGGCCAGCACCTCCACACTCCCTCAACAACAGCAACGATTATTTATCAGTCTGCACACAGCGCCCAGGAAGAGGCGCTTTCTATCCTGACAGAAAAAGTGACACTGATTGAAGACTGCGGCTGCGGTTCAGCGCTTCACCAATATGGTCTGTTGACTCAGTGAAAGTGGGTTGTGGGCTTAACTGATCTCTGTGTTGGCGAGCTGCATTTACCTCGAGGAAAAAAAAAAAAAAAAAAGGTTTAAAGCTGTCTGTTCTGGCGGCAGAAATAGTACGTGAGTCCCAGTACGGCGTTTGGTTCTGATCAGACAGGCGGCACTGTTTTTGTGCCTGGTGCCAATATTTGTGAAATTTCCACTATCAGCAATAAATGCATTAGACAGCCTGGGTTTGGTTGAGTCAGGTTAAAAAGTAGTGTGGCTGTGATAAATCAGAAATCATTAAGGTAAGATCTTTCTATCGCTTAATCAACATCGGCAACCCCGGCCTCTGCTCTTCACCTGCAGAAGCAGCACAACAGGATACAAATATAACGGTAGTTATTGCAAAGGCTCGGTTAACGTGAGACAACGGTGAGGCTGTCAGCCAGCAGGTGCACCACCCGCGGCATGACACGCAATCATTTATCATGTTTTACCTCTGCTTCTCATTAGCACAATGCAATTTTAAAATAAAGGGCCACACAACATATGGGTGCAAACTGCTGCCGGGTCCGGTTTCCCTAATGTCCTAATATTTGTAACATAAGCATTGGGCGCATAGCAGCTCCATCAATCTAACAATATGAATACAATATTCTCAATTTTCTGTTTTCACTGCCGGGGAAGGGTGGGGGTGGGGAGGTTGTCATTTTTTCACACCTTGGGTGGACTTTTGGTTTTGTCTTCTCAATGCTGCTGGAATTCCTTTCAGTAATTTCGAAATCGGGAGACAATGCAATCGGGCATATTGGCAAACAAGTTACCTGGGAGTCCAGCTTGAACTGAGCAAGAAGCTACATTAAAAAACAGAAAAAGAAGAAGAGGACATTGCTGATTATTGAAGCGAGAGTTTACGTCTGCTCTCAAATTCCTTTTCATCCATTTCCTTCAGACATCCATTTCACCCATAGGTGTTGCTCCTGTAAGCAGTTGCTGTCTGCTGCTAGATTTTGCACAAAAATGTTTTTATTGTTTTTATTTTAAAAAAATTCTGAAACTTTTGTATGCTACTGTTTTTAGGTGTTTTTCATAACTTTACTGCCTGCACTGTCCACATTCTGCAGTGCAAATTGAAATCCCCCCACTGTGGGATGGTTAAAGGTACAATCTATTCTTAAACTCATTCGTAAGCAGTTTCAATAAGAATATTTACATTTCATATTTGGACTGGCTGGTTTATGCTTTAACTGTTAGGATAGTAGGGTGTCACAGCCTGCCACCTTTGTCTTTGGGGTGGAGACATGCAGTCCTGCCAGAAAGGAATGCAGTGATGTGTCACTGCCATCGTGCAAATATCTACAAACTGACACTCTCTGGGCTGAGAGAGGTTGGAATAACTTCAGATGGGAAATAGGTCACATTGAGGCTTCTATTAAGAGAGGCCTGTCTTTCTCCCTGAGGACATGCAGTGTGCATCCACGCACCTTCATGAAAATGAAGAGAGCAGAGAGATATCATATCACGTCAACTCCATGCAGGAAACACCAGCCACTACAACACACTTCAGACCACTTGCCTTTCAGAGAGTCAGCAGGAGGACGGGCAAGCTGAGGACAGGACCCGGTCGGAGCAAGAGAAGGGCAGGTGCAACCGGGCGCTAAATGAACTGCCTGTTTTAGACGCTCTCCGTCAGAACGACAGTTTGGACTGAGGTGGGTACATAGCAGGTAAAGAATGACCAACCTAATGGTCTGTGGAGGCAAACACTGAACACAGGAAATCTAACCTTTGCCTCCAGGCGAGGAATAAGCACTGGCTGTGTGGTAAAGCAGGATTAAGAGTTCACAAATCTTAAACCTTGCACAAAAAGGCAACTACGTAGATGACACCAACTCCACAAGGAAATGCACCTCGCCATCAGGAACTTATGCAAGTAGGACATGACTGAGTGAACCAGAGAGTCACGTGTGAATGACCATAACCGAACTAGCTAAATTCTTTCCATTCAGTTCACAATAACGTTATCACGCTGGAAAAACCCTGAAGAATCACTATCATTACACATTGATTCTGTTACGTCAGGTCAAAATGTACCTGTCCTTTTGTCTCGGTTTGTTTTTTTAACAGGATTACAGAAAAATTCTCTTGTGACGCTGTTCACAACCAGGGCCAAAAAAAGGCCCATTCAGGTTTGGGACAGATTTGTTAGAGCATGGAGAGAAAAAAAAAAAAAAAAAAACATTTTTGGCTGGTTAGAAGAATTTGGTCTTTAACTGGTAGTGAAGAATCAGCCAAATTAGAGAAAAAAAAAAACAATTCTAGGAAACTGAGAAACAATAACTGGAAATGCGTTTTTTGTTTTGTTGTTTTTTCAACATTAATTGGCAAGAGCAGAAAATAACTGCGTTAAAAACTGCATCCCAGACAAACACACTTCCTTTGCTTTGTGGATGCAGGATTTTTTAAATGTGTTGTGTTTCTTTTTTTTTCCCCAATTCTTGTTTCTTCCCACCAGAGTAACTGTCTTCATTCAATTATTCGGTTATCAGAAAATAAGCCCGTGGCTAAAAGTCACCGCTAGTGCTTCTGTCAACATTTCATTTGATTACCATCATTACATGGGAAAGATTAAAAAGTTTCATTTACAAATAAACTTGCTCTACTCAATGAAAAAAGGGTTTCAGCGGTTTCCCGCTCTGTAGTTCACGCAGGTCTAAGTGAATTACAGGAGAGAAAGTTAATCAACAAATAAACAGGCCAAGACAGAGTAGCCTGTACGTCCTCCATCCAGGACATCGAACCCAAGCGACGCCTTCGCAGGAGCACTGGGTTCTGCAATAGCAACTAGATAACATGTTCTTGTACTTGATATCACACTGAATATCATGACTCTGCACTCCTACAAACCCTTTCAGTTACTTTCTCTTCATAAAAACACTTTTTGCACATATGTTAAGTCCAAGGGTCCCTTTCACTACGACTCTTTCTAATTACTTTACTGCAATATATTTTTCTGATATTGATGTGCTGCATATTTATCCCTGCATTGAGCCACTTGCAATGAAATTTCCCTCTGTGTGCATTTGTTGTACACCGACTGACAATAAAAGTATGAAAAATACACAAACCCCACAGGGAATGGACTATACCAGAGGGACAAGTCCAAGATTGAAATCAACCGTTGCAGATACGGATTCTTAAACAAAGCAAATACATTTTTAAAGAAAGCTCTGATATGTTACCTTAGTTTTCCTACTGATTTTCCGGTTTCCTCCAACTGCACAGAAACATACAGGAGGTTCACAGGAGAGCCTTAATTATGTCAGACGTGTGAAATAGAGTGAATGGTTGTATTTCTCTATATGTGGGAGGCTGTGACTGTCAGTGCAGGATAAGGGGTATAGGGTAATGAATGAATGAATGAATGAATATTACTTTACCTGATCATTGGATTGACCTTGGAGGTCAATCCAATGATCAATCTACAAGAAACCAAAAACATGGATAGCTGTGGAGCTCAGGGCTTTCTGATGGAGGGATTTCCAATGAATTGTGTCTTTTGGCCGATGACACACACACACACACACACACACACACACACACACACACACACACACAACTACAGCCTGTCTCATCAACACCTGTTAACCCCAACCCACCACTCCAAG
>CAAKHD010003282.1:42382-61115 GCA_901007705.1 Fistularia tabacaria | reverse complement strand
GTGTGAGGAAAAATGGATTACATGCCACTTGTGTGTGAAAAGATTTCTTATTAGCGACTAATTGTGTGTGTGTGTGTGTGTGTGTGTGTGTGTGTGTGTGTGTGTGTGTGTGTGTGTGTGTGTGTGTGTGTGTGTGTGTGTGTCAGGGGTGACATTCAGTTTTCATGCGGGCTTATGCAGACGGATTATGTCTCCATAGCCTCAATGTTGGCATTTGAGGTCCCTTTTCTCTGAGGACTTCACTGCTAACTTTGATCTTCTCATTTCAACAAATGTCAGACTTAAAATACCATGGAAATGATTAATGAATTGTATTACAATATTAAATTTGCAGCCGATATGAGGTGAAAGCAGGTTTGTTTGGGGTTTTTTTTGGTTAAAATTTGTGAAAACACCTGATTATTCAGTCACTCGTAGTCCAGTTTATATATAAAGCAGTGCAGTCAAATGCAAACTTTTATCATGAGTGAATGATCTCATGAGCCAACTTCAGTATCAGACCTGATAATCTAGAGTATGTAAAATGTCCCTAACTTCATTGTGCTGACTCGTAATCTAGGAAAAACAAATATATTTTGCATCAGAAAACTATTGCTAAGTCCTGCGCAGAACAACATGCCTTTATGCTACTCTAGGGAAACAGGAGTTATATTGGTAAATAAAGACAACAAATGGCATGAAAACTCAAGGTAAATAAACTAAAAGAAAGCAAGATAAGTTGCAGAATTACACTTCGATGCTGTTTGCACTCGTATGATATTATATTGAATGGCAATATGTATTCCTATCAATTGACACATGCTGTGTTTTCACTGTAGCATATGGAAAATCCTCAAAAATAAGAGGTAGACTGTAATATGTAGCAGAAAAATCTCGAAAAAGTCTTGGTGCTGCATAACTCAAAATGGCTTCTGCACGCAGAGTCATTCTTGGAGGATGTGGACTGTTGCTTTGCCAGGGGAGTGTTTTTTTTTTGCATGAGGTGTGAAAACACCAAGCATTCAGAATTAAAATTACAATTACCTTTTGACACATGGACTTACATTTACGCAACCACAAAACTAAAATTGTAAATGCAATATTTACTAGTTGAGAAAAAAGCTGCAGATCTTGACTAAAGCCGATGCTGTTGATGTTGTATATTCACTGTAAAAAAAAAAAAGTCTTTTTTTTCCCAAATCTTAATAATAACATCAACGTCGAGAAGAGTGAGCATGATCAGTAATGAATAAATGAAAGCATAGTGAGAAATGATCTGTGTTTGGACAGGCAGTAGATGTGTCAGATAGCTAAAAGAAAAAGCTTCTGCACCTCAAACACTCGCTCCATATGACACACGGCCCATATTGATCTACAAATAAAAGCCTTCCTCCGTGTCCACCTGGTAACAGCGCCAGTATCACGCTCTTGTTGACTCTTCTCTTTCATCACAGAAAAAAAAAATCCCAGTTTCATCGCAAATGATGCCTGGTGGGTCACATTGTGCATGTGACACATGTTCATGTCAATGCGATCGTGCATACGTACTATATATAAAATTTCATTTGCACCTTCCCGCCCTCTCCTTGCGTGGGCGTTTCATGGTGCATGTACTGTGTGTTTTGAGCCGGAGAGCAGGGTTTTGAGCAGGTTGACCTTTTCAGTGGAACCAATTGTGATTAACACTCTAAGCTCCAAGTTGCAGAAAAAAAGCAGAAGGAGATGATAAGCGAGGGCATTACGCAAAGCAGCTTTATGGAGTGAGGGGTAATGGATTTTTCTCCAAAAAAGAGAAAAAAAAAAACTTTTGAAAGATATTCAAAATCTGCCCTGTTTTTTAAGGTACAGTTCAGTGTCTGGAAGCAAATTGTAATCTAAAAGAACACAGTTTATTACATAACTGGCTTGCAAAAACTGAATTTGAACATTTCAAGCGGCTCGCAGCAATGTATTATGATTTGTAGTTTCTAATTGTATTCCAATAAAATCCAGTTTATCCCAGGTATATGTCATATTACGAGGTTTTCATCAGTCTGAATAATGAGCTCATAGCAGATCAATGTCGAGATTCGTATTGTTCTCCTTTACAAATATTAATAGAGATTCTTTGCCATCTTTGCCCTGTGGCATACAGTACTGGGAGCAGCAGCTAGTTGGGAATTCTGGATATGCTGGAATTTATTTACACCTCTGAGTGATGACCGTAAAGGATGCTGTCTGGTTCTTGGTCACACGGGTCAGGGTACTTGTTGTGCCTCTTGTCCAAGCAGCCGAGGATGAGAGGTCGAAACATCTTCGAGAAAATAAACAAGTTTGGTTGCTATGAAAAGGTTACACAATGAGCATAAAGGAGGCTATTTTTGTTGTAGTGACAAAAACATTGATCAAGGCTTCAGCAGCAAAGTAGAGGTGGTTATGGGAGAAAAGCTATACTTATTGGGAAATTAGGGGGAAATTGTTGTCTCATCATCTGCGTGCCGTTCAAACGAGAGAAAGCTGTCAAAAATGATGCCAACATCCGACCAACCATGAGACGGTTGGGAGACAAGGTTGAGCTCTCCTGAATGGCTTGAGAATGTGAGTGGTTTTGTTGAGAGACTTGTGTTTAGAAGGTGACATTTGTCTGCAAATTAGTTGGAGAAAAACTAGCTTGCATCCACTAGTTGAAATAGTAGAGGGGGAGTAAGTGACGATGACGATCAGTTAAGCGAGAGCAAAGAGCTGGATATCATCAGTGCAGTGGTGGAAGTGGAGACATTCGAGACCTAATATTGGAAAGGGAGCGCATGAAAAGTGGGTACTGACGGTGGCCGCAGAGCAAATAGATCTGTGGACAGTTTGATTGACTGACAGCTAATCACAGTGAAGGAATGGAAAGTGCAACAACAACAAAAAAAATCAGAGACAGAAAATGTAACCGAACACTCAATCAGACTAATAAATAACATCACCGGTGCCTTGACCCGAAAAAAATATAACAGCCAGAATATGAAACGCTGCCAAAAGATCCAACAAACATATCTCTCAGCAAAAGCTTTATGTATCATCATTGAAAGGAAAATGAACTTTGCCAGCTTCTTGGTAACCACCTTGCGTAATTTGCCACTCTCGTCATCAATCCGCCTTTTATGAGGTAGTTGTTTGTGATTGGCTCAGCAGGGTTCAGGGCCAATAGAAAATCAATACAAATGGTGGGGGAGGGGGTTCTATAGACTAAAACCAGAGTAAAATCAGCAAATTCATCTGGCAGCCAGGCTGCACCATCAGACACTGTAAAACTGCAGCTTCTAATAACATTGCTGGTGTGCATGTGTGTGTATTTGTGTGTCCTCAATAAAACATCCTGCCACTTTTCACGCACACCCTTTTAAAGTCTCACCAAGTTTAACCACAAAAGAGAATAATTGGCATTACAGCAGTTAGAGTTTGGAGAACAACAGTTTGTTCTGAACATTCTCATGTGTCTCTATCTGTATTTTCCATTTCTTCCGTCAATCCCAAAAGCCAAATCCAATGTAACAAGTCAGTTCTTTTAAAGAGGAGTTTAAAAAGTTCAACAGTTTTGCACATACCAGTAGTAACCCCAGACTATTATAGCGGCCTTTAATGACAGCCACTAGATAGATGATTCTAGAGTCATCCAACTAGACCAGGCCAAAAGATTGTATATTAAAAAGATGTGAAATTTTTTGTTTTTAAAGTAGTAGACACAAAAAAAAAGAACTCTGCCATGTCAAAAACAAAATGATTAATTTGAACCATTTGAACAGATGGTCATGACTGCATAGAAAAGGTTTAAGATGATTTTCAGTAAAAACACTAGGGGTTGAACTTGATTAAAAAATAATCCAATTATTCAAAGGCTTTGTGTTGAATTAGTCAAAATTAATTGCATTGTAATATAAATTTGTTTGATAAATTAATCAATAGACATGAGCTTAAACTTCAGAATCATGTTGTTTCCCCATCAGTATATGACCCAGACCAATAGATGAGTGCAGAAAATACAGTGACTCTTCAACAAGCCCCGTTTAACTTCCCTTTCTTGGTCATGCAGCTGTTCGATTTGATTTGTCAAATGACAAACTGCTGTCTTTCTGGACACAGCAGCACGTTCTGCAGTTGAACTGATCAATTTATTTGACTTGGACTTGGATTTTTGGATTCTAAATTTGAACCCCGTGACATCTGGTCGTGTGTTGACTGATGACTCTCCGACCTGCAGTGCTCATACAAAGCTGATATTACCGACCTGCGTGCTAGCTCCAACATGTTTGCCATTGAGGAGGTGATGGAGGGTGGAGGTTGAACAGCACTTTCCTTTAATACTTCCATTTCCTATATCTACATTTCCCTTCAATCAGCATGGTCTCATCTGCCTTGTCCGTCATGACATCACACTGTGCGTCAGAGAAATCTGTGCCCCTGAAACTTGAGCACTGAGAAACGTTCCGGGGTTCAAAATAACATGCGATTAAAATGAGTTAATCTTCTTACCGCATACTTTCTCTGTAATTAATTAATTCAAATTAACACTTTCAAGTCCCAGCCCTGATTTAAACAGAAATGGGAAATTTGTGCCATTTTGAGGCGCACTGTGCACTTAAGCATGCGTTTTTTTTCTGTCATAGTACTTTTCATAATTGCTTCCTCTATCAAAGTATCAACGGCCTCAGAAACCGCAGGCCTTTGAGTCAAAGTATTGATTTGGGATTAAACCTTGCGATTTTCAGCTGACAATTATGTTTATATTAAGCCCTCTGTTTCCCATTTCCTTGAGCCAAGAAGAGAAACACATTTTTCTCTCTTCTGCCATCATCATGTTCAGTCTACGGTTGCTCATCTTCCACATACATTATCTTGTGTTTGTCCCAGACAAGGTGGAGGTGAAGTCTCAGCCAACTCAGCGTGACTAATTGCCATAAGTGGCCATTTCAGAGTGCGAAACAAAGCATCTCCAATAACAAACAAACAGTGAGTCACACCAACTAACAGGTTATTTCCAAGGAGGACTACCAGAAATGCATCCATTTACATACTGTTTGATGAATTTTTTTCGTTTGTTTATTCGCACAGAGAGCAGACAGCCATGAGGTCTGTTGTATTAGCAAAGTGATGTTTTACCGCGTATTCAAGTGAGGTTTCAAATGTTGACTGGATTAAAGATGTGTTTGACCGTATTGTACTTGACTCTGCTTTTAAAGCCACTCATACTGTAAGATGTGTCTCTGAGTCTTTGTTTGCCTCTAACTAATGCGTTTTTCTTCCAGTGTGGACAAACCACAACATATTGACAGGCTGATCAGTCTCCATCCAGACTGTATTAGTCACACATTGCAAAAGCATGCTAAACCCTCCTGTCTTGTGTCTGTTTTGAGTGCATGTGTGGGAGTAAATATGCAAGACGCTTTACTTCCCAGATCCCTTGCCAATATTCTTTTTCTTCTTCTTTTAAGTTTTTTACTTGCTGTTGACAAAGAATGTGTTACTGTGGCACCCATCTCTCTGTATTTCTATCCCCATTGGTCATACCACATGCTTTAAGCAGACTGCAGTAACTCACAGGTTAAAACAAATGGGCTCATATTATAAGAAATATTATTATATAACCTGTCATCTGTAAGAGTCTAGATAAGATAAGATAAGAAAAGACAGACTTTATTGATCAAAGGACAGGAAAATTAAATTGTCACAGCATCATTGTAGGGTAGAAAAGTGTGCAGTTAGTAATAATAGAAAGAATATGCAAATAAAGAAAAAGATACAAATAAACAAAGACTATGTAAAATATATATGATAATATACAAAAAACTATAAAAAGTAATAAGAGAAATGCCTTGTGCAGGGAATGGTTGTGGAAATAACAGGTGTACAGGAGGAGATGCGGGTAGTAAAATGAAATGACTATTAGTAAGGTGTCCTGGAAAGTGTATAAAATAAAACTAAAATGTAAATATAAAGTATATGGACAGTTGTTGGAGTTTTCTAAATGATTCCGCCCAGACTTAAGGCATTTTGTCCATGCACCCACTATGCAGTCAGGTACTTGTTCTGTTACAGTCAGTAGGGGTTCAAGTCAGGACCGCAGATCAGCAGCGGCAGCTCACCATCCATCAGCAATATCTGTTAAAGCAGGGGCAGACAGAGTCACCCCAGGTCGGAGGCTCAAGATAAGCATTTCCTTGAGGCTTTAAGAAAGAGAATCTTGATGAGCAATTTTTGTCTCCTATCTTTCTCAAACTCTCATGTAACATCCAGTCTCTCTTACTGATCCTTATTGAATAGCATGTAGGTTTTCATTGAAGTAACACTAAACCATATAAACATGATTGTTTTCTTGATACAACATTGCAATTTGAATCGTTAATACTAGCTTTAAAATGTAACAAGTTACCTTTAAAACTGTTCATTTGAAACACATCGTTAGTTCCAATGTTAGTGAACATCTCATTAAAAATTTAAAATGCATGATGTTTGAGTTTTGACAAAATTCATCAACAGTACTATAAAATAGTATGTTGCTATGGCGGTACTCTGCCAGATCATGCTAATGTTCATGGTAAACAATCAGAATATAATATTACTACCTCTCGGTTCTAAAAGTAACACAACTGTAATAAATAATGTGCCCTACATACAATCATGAAAGACATCCCTTAATTTCTCCCATAATGGAAAACATTTAACCATCACATTAGTGATGTGAATAGCAGGAGTTGTAATAATCAATATCAATACCAAAAATCAATCTTAATGCATATATGCATAAAACTAACTTCCATCGTTATCGTACATTGGCTATGTTGACAACTCCAACTGTTCTGTTGTTGGTAGTCCTCTGGGTGTAGAGCTTGTTGTATTGTCCTGGACCCGTGATATCGCTCCCTTACACATTACTGGGTAAATGAGTCTGTTGCTGAAAAAGCTCCCCTGTGATGTTAGCGTGTCTTGCGGTGGTTTGGAGTCATTTGCCATCATGGATGACAGCTCAGCCATCGTCCTCCTCTCTCCCACCACCTCCGCAGGGGTCAAAGGGGCATCAGAGGACAGATCAGGCTTTCTTTATCAGCTTGTCCACTCTCTTCCTGTCAGCAGTCAAGATACCGCTGCCCCGGCAGCCCGCCCCTTAAAAGACAGCTGATTCTAACATAGTGTTATAAAAGGTCTTGAGCAGTGCTTCCTGCAATCCAAAGACCTCAGTGTCCTCAGCCGATTGAGACGGTTCTGATCCATCCTTTAAACTTTAGTTGAATGATGGTTCCGTCTGGTTTGTCATTAAGGGAAACACACTGGTGTGCACCAAAGTGTCCGCCTTTGTAGGGAGGACATGAGTGAGGACACAACCCAAAAATCCACAACAGTGTTTGGGTTTTTTTTTCCCGCACTGATCCGATTTGTTTCCGGCAGCACCGCCCCGCAATGTCGCATGTTAGTCCTGTGTCCTCTGCGTGATCCCCGTCCATGATGAGGATGTGATGACAGAGTTGCCAGAAAACTTCTTTTCACGCACCAGTTTGTTGAAGAAGTAGCTGCAGGACAGATTTTTAAAATCTAGTTTTCATCCTAAGTATGGCCTCACAGACAAAACAGAAGAATGTTATAACGTCAGTATAAAAAGGCGTCTGCTTGCGGTGAAGGAAAAAAGGAGGGGCCCTGTTTGAGGACTTGCTGTGGTGGAGTAATTTCATTTCATGCTCCCTGAGACAATCGACCAATTTTTGTTTTGACCTCAACGGTCACAAATTCAAATTCAATTTGATTAAATTGTTATTCAAAAAACACCTAGTAATGCTTTGAACACACTGTGATTATGAATAGTGCATGTGTTGATGTGACTTGAGAGACTGAGTGTATCCAGTGTGCATCCTGAGGATACAGATGCGGTCAGCGCTATCCTCTTAACAGAGGCTTCAGCCCTCGGTGGCATTGTTTGAATCCAACTCCTTGCTGCCATGGTAACCACATCTGAGAGAGGATGGGATATAAATGAGAGACAGAGAGAGGGCATGACCCACACTACATCTGACACTCTCATGATATCATGTTTAGTATTCTGGCTGAATGAACAACGGCCAGTGTGCAGCGAGAAGCTGGCATTAATTAGTTCTTTCCTACTTATCATCGCTTCGATAATGAAACAATAAAATGTCACTTAAATCATGGTCTTGCATGATGGGGGTTGTCTCTCACCGCAGTTCAAAGAGACAGCGGAAATTACATTTACTTGCTTCAGGCTCCTTCTTTTTAGACAATTATAGTGTTTTTGTCATCATTAATCACAGATTTTTTCTTGTCTTTCAACATCTTGTAAATATCCCTCTCTGTTTATCCAAATTTCAATGTCTTGTAAAGCCAGGTCACCGCCGAAATGTAACCTATGACGTGGATTCTGGCTTTAAGAGGCTACAAATTGATGCATGATAAATTGTTCTCCTCACCAGCCGAAGTCCCATGAACTTCTCTATCAGCTTATAACGAGGAGCAACTCATCCAAAACCAGTGCACTGAAGTCTGCAGCCTAAAAATGACGTATCGATGTGATTCGATACAGAGCGTCAGTTTCAAGTAAAATCTCGGTAAAACACAAACTCCATACAGGCAATTGATACCTTTTTGTTTTTCCACTATGTACTCTGACAGTCTATCATTAATGAGAGGGAACATCAAAACCCTCCAAGCCACAGCGTTGCATAGTGTCTATGTTGCTGTTTTTACTGGTGGGATTTTCCACAAAATGAAAGAAAGAAAGAGGCGAAAGTGGCCCCACAAGAGCCGCAAGAAATGAGGTGTTTATGGAGGATTCCTCACTTGATTTGCATTTTGTTCCTGTTCTCATAAGGCTCTTTGCATCCTCCTAATGGATTCGGACTCGTGATGCGTTTTCGTTTTGTTTTCGTGTCTGATGTTTGCATTTTGTCCATCATTCCACTCTGTCATGTCTCCATTCATGCTCCACATTCACCACATTTAGTTTGTTTGGTCCTGTCGTATTCCAATTCCAATCTGTCTTTGTCATTACTAATTGTTTCACGTGTTTGAACTTACGTGCTTTGTTTCCACCATGTATGCAGATGTTGGGCAAATTAAATTGGCATTTTTAGCACTTTCATTTGCAGATTAATTTACTTTCATGAATTTATTTATTTTCTATTTGGGTCCGCTTTCATTGGTGCCTCCGAGAGGGAGAGAAAATACTGAGCACTTCCTGTATACCATTGAAATGATAATCTAAGTCATAAAATGTTGATTGTGGTCAGTCCAATTTGCAAAATGAGCACATTGTATTAAACAGTTTTGCATTTTTGTAACATCGCACCTGACCTTTATTTTATATATTTCTATCTTATTTACTTGTTTGACCAAGGCTTTAAGAAGACTTTATGGTAACTTAAATCTCATTCTAACAAGTCTCAAGCATTTAGGGTTTCATCTACAATCTAAATCTTTGATACCTGAAAAATAAGTAATGATCATTTTTAGAGGGACAAGTGGAACTTCTAGTTTCAATAAAGCCTTTCCGTGTGGAGATTGCATTTTCTCCCAAGTGTCTCCAGGTTTTCTGGTTTCCTCCCATAATCCAACAACATACAGTAGGTCAATTGAAGACTTCATTTCCAGGATATGTGAATTAGAGAGTGAATGTTGGTATGTGGACCTGTGATCAACTGGTGGCTGGTCCAGGGTGAAACCCACCTCTCCCCCTGTACAGCTGGGATTGGCTCCGGCATCCCCGTGAACCCGAAGTGCAGGATAAACGGTATATAGATCATAAATGAATGAATGTTTTTACTATGTCTGCTGTCTGAAAATGTTGCCCCTTTTTTCAAGGGAAATTCATGGAGGCAGCGGGGAAATGGAAGTGAGATTACAGACAAATGATTTTGGTAACCCGCGATATGGATAACATTCCCTTTGAGTGAGAGAAGTATTCTTTCTGCTCAAACAGTCAGGGATTCATCAATGGAAAGTAAAACATTACGACAACAATCCGCAGTAATTCAATGGCAAACTCACAGATGGTAGGACAGCCACAATCCTGTCTTTTGTCATCAGCTCCTCTTCTCGTTCCACATGAGTGGATTGAAAACCCCACCACTTGTCTCCTCTCTCATATTTTTCACAGGCCCATTTCCAAAGCAGCAGTCACAGGACAACAGGAAAGGACAATGTGATGATGATGATGATCAGAATTGGTTTAAAATAGTTGTGCTAAAATGAAACAGAATTTGAGGTTATCGTCCTGACAAGGTGTTCACACATGCACATAGTTTTCGCTTTGCACACAAGACTGTCTCACCCCCAAAGACTGGGAAATGATGTTCAGAGGAGTGGCTGGTCAGAGTGTACGAGTCTCTCCCGCAGAATACTAATGCCAGATGTTGTGTTTAAACTGTTTGAGATCATGCAAATATGCAAATGTATATCACTCTTTCGAACATGCCACATTTTCAGGCAATGTCTTGTTTTGTCTGCAAAACTTTGGTGTAATTTCAACATCCATTTGCATTTTGAAGGTCCTTCATGTCTGTTTTTGGTCATTTTTTTGTTTTGTTTTATATTTTGAAATGAATTTGCAATTAAAATGGTCTCTCTCTGGTATTTAATTAATTTCTGGAATATTTTCAAGTAATATCTTGCTGATTTATTTGAGTTTACAAATTATTTCTGAATTTAACCATGCCATTTTCCAAATACAAAAAATTGATTTATTAGTTATATAATTACCTTCAAGCATCAAGAGATTGCCTGCAGAATCCAGGCAGGAAGAACAGGACAGGGATGGGCAAAGTGGTCAAAAGCCAACCGCAAACAAAGGAAGGAGATGGTTGGGGATGGAGGTGGCGAGGATGGAGGACGAGTGCTACAAGATCAAGGCTGTGTCGCAGGGCCGACAAGGAAGCCGGACAACTTGGGAGGGAGTTGTCAACCGTAGCATGAGTTGTTCAAACTTGTGGAAGATGCTGCAGGTAAGGCTTAGCGTCCTCATTTGTGCAACCTAAGACTCACTACCCCCGTCCCCGTAACCTCCACCAGTGGTTCAGGAGTGAGGAATGCTGCTACCTCTGCAATGCCCACAACGCAAGCCTCCAACACATTCTGTCAGGCTGTAAGATGCCTTTCTCTTACAGATGGTTACAGATGGCCAGGTCCTGAGAAAGCTAGCTGAGGTACTGGAGAGGTGTCGACTAGACAACAAACAATCACCACCGGCAGAGAGCAACACCCATTTTGTCACAGAAGGCGGGGAACAAAGATACACCAGGCTAAGAGAAACACCTCGACTCTTTTCCCCTGGCCAGGGGTGGGAAATTAGGTATGTATACATCGCCGAGGCTTTTTTGGGTTGCCCCTTGAGGGACACAGGAGTGACCGGAGGGAAGCTGAAGAAAGCAGTTAAAGAGCTGACAGAGGAGGCGGAGGATGGCAGCTTTTGGCACTGGCTGAGGAGGAAGGACAGGTGCTGGGGAAAGGACAATTAAACCCAACAACGGCCGCAGACGGTAACACCCATCAGCAGCAGGGATTGACAGGGAGACATCCCCGTCACAGCCATGCCACCAGGATTAAAGGGGTGAAACGCTAACAAATGGTGTCCCTGGCTGATGACCCGACAGCTGGTGACCCTGCAGCCGACCCACGGGCACTGGAGGATACGCGACAGGCAGGGAAACCATCAGGAAGTTCCACTTACCTTTACGTTTACCAGATAAAAGAATTATGGACCTGAACAAAAATCAGTTTCATGAGAGAAGGTTAGCAAACAAGTAGAATACTTTTGAGATGCTCTCCCTCTTAGCTTTTGTCTTGTAACAATCATGGTGAAGCTCTGCCTGATGTCTACAATATTAATCTATTTCCTTGTGCACAAGGTCTTGCTGTTAGGTGTTCATAGGATCAGGATTCCTATCGCACGATAAAATCAGAATATTTTCTTCTCAATATGTCTTTATGATCTCTTCCCTGCTGACAAAACCACTAGATGTAACCCGGCACCATGGCGGTTTGATTCCAATCGGGGCTTTTCTAAGTGGAGTTTTGCATGTTTTCCCCCCTTGTCATCATGGGTGTTCTCCGGGTTCTCCAGTTTCCTCACACCATCTAAACACAAGCAGGACGTTAACTGAAGACTATAAGTAGTGCATCATTGTGAATGAGAGTGTGAGTGGTTAAATGTCTCTGTATGTGGTCCTGTAACGGTCAATCCAGCGTCACACAATGTAGGAATGAATGAAAATTTAACCATGAACAATCCAAGTATTACAGTGTTTTCAATGAAACAGCAAACCTCCACATTAAGTGACTGGTCCTCTAAGAGAACCCCCAAATCAAATTTTTTGTGTTGACAGACTTTGAAACAAACAGCTGCCCATGTTTGTTCAGTGCTACCTGTGGGACTGTAAAGTCGACTTTTAATGGCAAATAAAAGAGAAATGTTTGTTGTAACATTTTCTGCCTGAGACAATATCAACCAGAGCTGTAAATCCATAGCCTCTTAATGCACATGCCTGTTCATATACACATGTCACAACTAAATGGTAGCAATAAACATGGTTGTTTTATGACTTTTGTTTTTTTAATGAGGAACTTAGTTGAGACCTACCACGAAGTATTTATGTGGGACGAGAGAGCAGAGATGTCTTTCGCTTTTCTCTCGGCTTTTATTTAGTTTTTCTCTGGAAGGGAAATGTAATATCTCCAGACAGGCAGGAAGATGCTTTACTGTTGTGTTGAACCTTGAACTCGAGGAGAATGATATGCGTGCAAAGACTCACACTAGCTGTAATTTTTAACCTTACTCTGGAAAACTGTAGGTTTATAGCGGATATAACTTGCATCATAACCGCTTTGAAACCCAGTCAAGGTCCAGTATTTAGTGCAATGTGGAAGTCTAAAGCCTCCGTGTAACAAATGGACTTGTAGGAGACATCTTGTGCCAAAAGAACACAACACGCACTACAGAAGTTTTGTTTTCCTTGATACATGTGAGGTTTTGGTTCTTGTCAGAAGATGGGAGACTGTTACTCTCATTACTGTGAGTTACCAGTGGCTAGTTTTCTTAGCTTAACATAAAGACCAATCTTGGTCCTGATACATGGCCCTTCCCCACAGTGACAAATTGCAATTTCTGTGAGGTTAAGTGAGTGGGTATTAGTGGCTGGGTCACTGTCTTGGAAGCTCATACTGATGGCAAGACTCAAAGAAATCTTTTCCCCCTGAATGTTCATATATTTTACCACAATAAAAAAAAACCTACATTGGAGCTGTTACGCATTTCGTTTTTGAGAAAGTCTAAGAAATAAAGACAAGTATGGGACTTGCCGCATTTGATTTATTTTTTGTATTTATTTATTTTATTTTTTTCTCAGTCTTCAGCTGGCTGCTGTCCCCTGTTTCCTGTCTTCTCGCCGGAATTGACTGCCTGTCGCTTCATATTCTATTCTATCTCTTTGGGGCTATTTTTGACTCAGATCCCCCATTACAACAAAATGTTTAATTTTACATCCTCCTTTTCATGCCTCAGGAACGAGTATCTACAGATGAAATACTCCCGATGGAAATGACTCATAGCAAGGTCTATGGATTATACACTACTAAGGGTTCTGTTTCTGGAAAGACACATTACTAATGATGTGCTGCTTGTCATGTTTGTGGGCAAATATAACCAAATCTCTCTGCAGACTCCCAAAGAGTCAGAGAAAATGTGACGTGTAATTTGCAGCGAGGGAGTCAATGTCTAATCTGCCTAATCCAAAACATCCATTATTTCATGAGTCATGTTTCCTCATCCAGATGTTGTTTCTCAATTGCACATGTCCTGGTTTCTTTATCTGTTTGTTGCGTTGCTGCCAACAACTTCATCGCTCTCCCACTTTCACAGACAATATTTTACAAGGAATTCTGTGTCACAAATGACCTTTCTTCCCTTGTCTGGTAAGAGCAGACAATGAAAACAATTATGTTCTTCTCCCAAACGCCAGCAGCTGCGAGCCATAGAGTATCATCCAAAGACTTGAAATAACCTCAAAACACCAACGCTGATGAATGACGCTTCACATTGGGATGCAGTGGAAGGCAAATGCTGAGAATGGCAGTGCAAGGCAATCTCATATTATTGACTCCCAGAGACGTTGTATAAAGTCAATTCATAGCTGAATGTTGAACTTAATAAAAGGTAATATAAGAATTGAATGTCTCTTTATGTGGTCATGTTGTGGCTTGTGTGTCAGACTGGTCCAATAACAATATTTCCAAACGTAACACAAAATGCAGAAAGATGTTTGACTCCGTAATGAACTGCGTGGGTTGTTCAGTAAAAAATGTCCACTTCAGGATCGGCTGACAAGAATACGGATGTTTGCTATCCAATGGTCATTTTTCAATGTTCCCTTTCATTGTCTCCTGCTGAAACATCCTCTTCATCAATTCACATCATTTGCTATCAAACAAGGGGTTTTGCTGAATCGCCAGGGACACATTTCCAATCGTTTCGAAACAACATCGAACGTGTCCTAGAAACAAAAGACGAGGAATCAAGGATAAAGATGAATAACCATCCTGCGGTCTTCCCACTTACACCGTCTCGCTGGGAAACTGTCAAGAGGCACAGCGGTCGTTTTCACAGTTTCTCAAGCTTGCCGAGTGAGAAGGACTTTCTAACACTGATACGGTAGGAAATGGGAAAGTGACTCGTTCCTGGACCGGAAATTTAACAGGTTTAATCTCCACAAAGTTTCACGGCAGCAAGTTTCCAACCCCAGCAGGGGAGGCAATTCCTCTGTAGCCAAGTGCCTGAGGCTTGAAGACATTAGACTTCCACCACTTTCACACTCTCACTCACTCTTTCCATCGTGTAATACACCTCAAGACAGGGTGCCTATTCATCTGCTGCTCGACCCATCAGGAGATGCATTCTTCCTGGCATGCTCCTTTTTAAAGGCTATATAAACTTCTGCATAGTCGTATAAACTGCTTCCCACCCACTTCACATGCATACATGATAATGTGAACCATACAGCAGATTGCAACTGTCCCGACATTAGATTGATCCCCCAAAAACTCTTAAAAGATTTGTGTTTATCTTTATCAATCTGCAGGCCGGGAGATGAATGACATTGTTGATAGCTTGTGTGTATTCCATTGAGTCTGCTGAGATGTAATTACTGTAATTCACCCAGACTTACTGAAGTGTTTGGATCCGTGAAGATTGTGTTTGAAAGGCAATGTTTTCATCTGCATTGAGCCAGATGACAAATTCACTGCATTATGCAGCAGTCCTCTTACCGATTACCAGAACAAAACCAACTATTTTTCATTTTCTCTACGCAGAGTTTTGACAACACAAGTTTCCTCTTGCTACATTCTCCCTTTCTCTCTCTCTCTCTCTCTCTCTCTCTCTCTCTCTCTCTCTCTCTCTCTCTCTCTCTCGCTCTCTCATTAAACCGAGTGCACACAGTTTGGCAGGACTCACACTGCAGGCATAAGTGGAAAATGGTCTTTATGTTCATCTATGGGTTGGGGTAGCGAGGTGCTGGCTTTAAGGGGGGAGGCCTCTCAAGATGTCTGACATGTTTCTGCAGGACCGCAGGCCACTGGCTGGCCTAGAGCACAGGCTTGTGGTGGGCTGTTTGTCTGCGTGAAGCTGGCATTGCCTCCCATTCCTCGGCATCTGTTCCTCATTAGTAGTGCCGAGACTATAAAGCAGGGAGCTGACAGGGGCCGGGAACACTCGAGTTCCTGCCATGGGGTTTACTATCTGGCTGTGTGTGCTCTGCATGCAGGCGAGCCTGCTGTCACACACCTTCGCCTGTGCCGGAGCAACCCAGGGAGCGCCCTGTGTCAGCAGACAGACAGCAGACGCGCAGGTAAGACGTCGCCAAGCTCAATGGAGAGCGGAGTGATCCCTATAATCTGTCATAATCACAGTCGTCTTGATATTACAGGCATAGATAGGCCACATTTCAGGCAATTTAAATGTTATTTAAATGTTGAAATACAGAACATGTTTCTCCTCATAATGGAAAGTGAATAAAACACTGCTTTTATCAGCATTTTCTCCGGCGGGAGCTGTTTTTGTCGGTCGCCAGTTAAGAGTGATGCTTCTCGATTTCGGCGTCACATTCAAATGTCGAGTATTTCGGTCTTCGGTCTTATGCCTCGTAACGTTTGAATTTAGTCAACAAGTTTGGTCAATTAAATTTTAATAGTAAGGTAACGATCCGCCCGACATCTGGAAAATTACAGTTAATTTGCAGCAATCGTGTAATTTTTCTCCTTTTTTCTTAAGCATCCAGCAGGCTTTAGCGTATCTGTCACATGATTGAGAAAACAGGGACCTCCTTTGGCTACACAATGGAAAAATAATAACTTTTAAAACCGTAGTGGGCTCATTTTTTTTTTGGAGAGCTTAAAGTTTACACAGAAGCTTGACCAGAGGAATCTGGTTACTCTCATGGAATGTACGTAGACTCCTCGCTGTGACGGTAGCAGCGGTCAAGACTGCAGGAGACGTGTACTATATAACCCTAAACAGCGAAGACATATAATTTATTCTAACAGAAACAAAGTCTCATTGTAATGGGTTTTACAGCCATAATGCCACCCCACCAAAAATATACCCACTGTGGAACAAAATCCTTCAGCTCCTTTTTGGGCTTTTCATGTGGCCACCGGCTGTTATACTCTAAACTTTTGGTCAGCATTCCTCTGCGTGAACGGACCCCATGTACTGTCCAAAGTAACCATCCTCATCTTCACAACGGATTCTACAGCTGTAGGGAGAAGACTGAATTCACCGACACGGGAGTCTTCTTCGGGAATTTGTTTCCATCGGAAGACGTTTATGCCACATATGTAGATTTCAGCAGCAGTTATTTGTAATGTAATTACAGTACGAGGGTAATTATAAGATTCAGATGTGGTGGGAGCAAACTAATACCACAGGCAGCATCATTATAGAGGCTTTCATTTACGTGTGTTTGCGTGCTCCCACCAAGGTCGCCTGAGTTTGAAATAGAGCGGAATTGATTAAAAACAATAATCAAAACTGTATTTATCCTAATTTCCACATTAAAACATACACTCTATCTCTCAGAATACTGGCAAATACAGCAAAATCTATAAATGTACAGCTCAATGTCAAATTAACTGAAAAAGTGGGGAAGAGGAGCGACTTGTGATCCAAAAAACAGGGATACTGTTACAAATGAAACAGTCTATTCCAATGTTTAATTGCATGGACTGACTTGGACCTGCTTTTGTGTCTCACTTTCTCAGAATGGTGATCAGAAGGAGGTGCCTTTAAATGAGGACCTGGTATGTGCCTCCATTTCCAATAATATTTTCCTGACCACGGGTATATATCAGTTTATTAACACCTCGTTCAAAATTTTAAAAATTCCACTGACTCCCAAGAACAGCTGGATTTAGGAGTCAGTGTTTAGTCACTGATATTCATCAGCGCAGTGCAATTAAATTGGAAATACTGCACTTGGTTTTATGGAGTCTAGAATCATGAACTGAACACAGCACAGGAATATTCTGCCAACAATGCATATGAATAAGCTGCTGTCCATCATGCATGCCCACCCAGGCCGGGCTGTGCTTGAAAACATTATAAATGTTAAATAATAAGGTGTCAAATACAAATACTGCATGGTATCCATTGGAATAATAGTTGTCATAGAAATATATAAATGGTAAAAAACATATTACTTCTTGCAAGTAAGCCAAAAAATAAATTAGAATGAAAGGTTCAGTAACAGCAGACATAATGAGGAGGGATAGCCCCCAAACATTTCAAGTAAAACTAAATCACATGAAAATGATCCTCAAAAGCAGCAGCCTTGCCTCAAAGCGAAAAAAAAAAAAAAAAAGGGTGTATGGGCTTTGACAAGGTTCTCAGGCTTTCCCCCCGCAGTCCAAACACATGCAGTTGCAGTTGTTTAACTGAATACTCTACAATTTTCCCAAGTTGTGAATGAAAGAGAGAATGCTTGTATGCTTCTTTATGAGGCCTTGCGATAAACCGTTCCAGGGCGAAGCCCTCCTCTCTCTGATGTCAGCCGGGACTGGCTCCAGCCCCCGTAACTGTGTGTGCAGAACAAGCTATAAAGACAGCGAAATAAAAATATTTAATTTATAAGTATACATATATATATATATATATATATATATATATACATTATTTATTTATACAGGGAAAAATGTGCTACATTTACCATTTTTGGGATCCAATTCTATCATTCATGCACTGTGAATCAAGAATCGTGACTCATTTCCTTGCAACCGCAGCATGACAATAAAAGTTTTCATCAGCTTGCATTAGTTAGCATGTGCTTCAGCACTTGTAAGTTGTCAAAACTACAATATCTGGAAGATGTGAAGGTAATTCCAATTCTTTATTTGTTTGTTCTCTTTATTCTAATTTGGTCGCATTTGGTTGTTTTTATTTTCTCCAACGAAGCATAAAACTTCATGACTGGCATTCACTAGTCATTGTTGATTTTGAAACCCTGACCCCGTCGGGTCACTCCAGTCCTACTCTTTTGGCACATTCATGACCACAAAACTGAAAGTCAAACTCATGACCTGACATGGGTAGGAGTAAGTCACCTAATTTTAAACCAGTTTTTTATGGCGGTCAGGAGAAGGAGCTATTTCAAGGTGTGCTTACATGACAGAAGATGCGTGGGGGGGGGGGGGGGGGGGGGGGGGGGGTGCACCCTGGTCATTTAAAACCCGCTGCTGCCCCAAG
>CAAKHD010003282.1:5465-42362 GCA_901007705.1 Fistularia tabacaria | reverse complement strand
GGGGGAGGGGTTTTTTAGGGGGGTGTTTAAAAGGGGGAGGGGGGGGGGGGGGGGGGGGGGGGGGGGCGCGTGCATGCAACCTGATCATTGAAACTCTGCTGCAGCCACAAGATAATTTAAAGACGTTACGAAATCAGAGGGGTGAGGCAGAGACAGACAACTGAGGAGAAATTACATTAAGTGCAGAACAGGGGAGGCAGGTCACCGAGTTGCATCTTTCATTTTGTAAAATGTAAAACACACCTACTTTAATTGGAGCTAACTAGATAAGATTATCGACACAAATTGGGATTTGGTATAATTATGACAAAGCTATGGAACGGAGAGGGTTTTCCAACCGCTGACAGGACACCAGAATAGCCTGATTTGCAAACAATTACACACTGATGAGCAATCTGTCTTCCTGGCAACTTTGGTTATGAAAACACACGCACACATTATGCACACGCATATCCTCCATCTCTAAATAGTAGATTAACCGTTGCCACGGCCAATTGTAGAATATTCCATAAAGCACTGCAATGCTGGAAATTAAGGTCACAGTAAACACTTTAAATGGCCTCTGAAATGATGCCAGTGTTTTGGAGTCGATGTTGTTGTCTTTGTTTTCAAAAGAGTGGAAAAGGAGGCAGACAGGAAGGAAGTTATTATCCAAAATTGGAAACAATCCCTGTCACAGCTGTTCTAGCTTGGAAAAATAACATATTGATGAAGCAAGGACCAAGGAGTAGGATCAGAGATGTATGTCAATCTGACTGTCCATGTATTAAAGAACAAGTGTGTCCTCTTTCTTGTTTATGTGAATGCCAATGAAAAGCATGAGATTATTTCATAAAAATAAATAGCCTTGTCCTCCCTTAATGCGAACGTATGGGTTGCCAATAAAAGAAAGGAAAAAGGACTTGGAAAGAGCAGGACAAAGCAAACAGAGCGCAGCTGTCCAGCACACATAAGACTTGATTCACGGGAGGACTCAGACAGACATGCAGGAGTCTGTGTTTCCCTCTGCGGTTACGGATGTGGTTGTGACTGTCTCATCTCATAGGTTATCCTCAGACATAAGAGACAGTTGGAGCGGAAGGGTCTCAACCACCTGAGTCATTCCAGCCTGACTGGGTCCGTGTCCGTCAAAGGCTTTCCTAATACTCTCATCCAGGTAAAACACTCTGTTAGTCAGACAGACGTCACAGCAGGCAGAAGCCAAATGAGTGGGAGGTAGGCACCAGCTTGCCGCTCTGGCTGCTGATGTCTGCTGTCCACTGACACTTCTGACACTCTATAATGTTGAATAATAAAATAATATGAACAAAGCGGATTTCATGATTGATAACGGTCGCGTATGTTGATGTCCGAGTGCATGTGGTTACAATGACATGTGAAGCGGCGAATCACTGCACGAGCTAATTGCTGCATCTATGGTTCTCCAGGCCGACAGGTCCAGACGACACTTGGTTCAAGCGGCGAATAAGAAAAAGAACAAGCGCAAATCACGTGTTGGTTCCTTCTCCCTCCTTAGCAACAACATGATAAAAAACCCCCTACAGGTAAGTCTCCATGGTAACCCTTGAGCAGAGGAACAGCTGGGACAAGGAGACTCGATGTGCCAGCTGATATATAAGGCCATCTTGCTTGGTTTTATTGGATCTGCTCCGTGTCCTCTCCAGTATAGTCTGTTGGGAATCGATCATCCTATCAGTCCCATCCTATCATCCTAAATCATAAATCAGTTCTGTATTTGGGAATGTTTTTCCTCTGCCTTTTTCTAAATACTTGAGTAAGTTGATGTTCATGATAAATTTTGAAAAATACACGTACTTCCAGGTGACCAGAGCAAGGAGACAATCGAAGAAGGAAACGCCCAAACGCGGGAGGACACATCACGCCGGCGCTTTCTCTGTTCTTGTGAGTCATCATTATGTGTGACCCCATTACCCCAAGAAAAAATTGCAAAATATTAGCGGTATGCTAACAAGTTGTGTCCTTTACTCTTCAGGGAGACCTGCCAGTTGAAGTACAGAACCACCAAAATGGGGAGTAAAGAGTGGAAAATAAAAATCAAAAAATGAAGCGGCAAAGCATAAAAAAACTACATGTCCAAAACAAATCTATCCTAAAAGGAGCACGCATAAGGAAATCATTTACAGAAACTAAGGATTGGCGTGAAAAGCTCTTATCCAAAATAAAAAACTTCTGAGTTCAACTGTAAATTAGCAGCATCTTAACAGCTTTTTGTATGCTGTACTGTTTTAAGTTTTCTAATATATACTTGCATGTTAAAAACTAAAGATCTCATATTCCAATATTCTGGATTTTCTGTTTGTTTTGTATTTGTATCACAGATTCCTAATGAAGATGAAGGGTATATTTTTGCATAAATATTTCTTGTGTTGTACTGAATTTCAATAAAGTTTAGTAGAAATAAATGGTGTGAACGTCTCTCCACGTCTTTGAACTTTGAGCTGGACAATATTCGACACATATTACAGTGTGCGATTCATAAGCAACTTTATAACAGTCACAGTTGCAACTCACTCTTTCCATGTGTTTTCCAGTCCTCACACCAGCATCTGCAAAACTGGTGAGACTGATTCATAAAATTAAGTATTGAGGGGTTGAAGTGGCACTAAGTCCTCAATCACAGATGGCAAGCATTGCAGGTAGAGTTCATGGTTTGCAAATATGGCAGGAGGCTAAACCAGCAGGATCCCTTTGGAAGACAGTAAAACTAATTAATTTACATTACAGCTGCCAAGGTCATGTAGCATGTGTGTGTGAGTGTATTGGAGAGCGAGAGGCAGAGGGAGAAAATGTAGTTCAGACCATCTGTTGCATGAGTCTAAATATTTCTATTTAAATATCTTGTGTCACACTTAATTGACTTTGCCAGAAATGGTAGCATTGTATGGCTGGGACTAGTGGATTAGTCTGAGTGGTTCTACAGGACCCTGACGTCAATACTTTCACAGCATCTGATCCCTTTGAGCTCCGCATCTTGTGTGTCGGGACGAGTTAAAATATAACAGATCATCCGAGTGATGAGGAGTTTTAGTTTGAAAACTAAAAGAGCAAAGCAGCCCATCGACGGTGAGATCTACAGTAAATCCCGATTGTGAAGGAATCTGATGAGGAAAAATTAGGCTGTGTAAAGTGCAAGACAAATGAACAGGATGACTCATCCTCCACTCATTTACCGATCAAAGCTGTCAGCTCATGACGTAGACATGCACTCAGGGTAATTTTCTGTCTTTACAGATGAAAAGACAGAATAAACAGGGGGGGGGGGGACAAAATGTTATTTTTAAACCTAGCATTAGTTCTGAAACACATTATGCTTGAACTGCTGCTGCTGAGTGGGGGAGGGGAAGGGGGAGTCATCACATAGCCTGGATCAGCTGGTTGTAAGTGGTCATAGTGTCTCCTTGGTGACAAACCAACCCCTGATGCCATTCTGATTTCTCAGAAAAGTCAATGTTCTCACAAAGAGCGAGGTCTTATCATTCTAAGACACGTCAAGAGAAGCACAGCCTCAGCCCAGTCTCCTGCATCACTGAGTACACCGACACTTACAGAGGACGTGACGCTGACTTCAATTTGTTTTCTGAGGATACGTTCCAAGCACAAACCTACAATTAAACTCAAGTTTACCTTAAACCTTTACATCGAAAACATGTATGCCTAAATTGGAAATATTAGCTATGAAGGGATTTCATACTGGAAGGCCGATCAGGCATAGTTTCAGGTCACAATTGGTGCAGGACCACATGCATCATACAGGAATATATGTGATTTATCTAATATATACCTCAGAAACACTGTTATTTCAGGAAAAAAAAATCCTGACATTAACTGAAACCTATGCTATGATTGACATTGCATTTTTAAGTCGCATCAGACAAAAAATAAGCAAACATTGACTCGAAGGTGATTTTTATGTTGCCATTGGTAACATCTTTGGTAACATCTTTCTTGTGTACATGTGTCGGAGTGTCATAAGCTAATAAGTTTATCACAACAAGATTGAAAACAAAAAGACATAACCGTGCACAATATTAACCGTGTGAAGCGAGATGAGAAAGCACCAGCGTAATCCATTTATTTAACAGCAAAGGGACATCTCAGTTGAACAGTTAGTTGGTTGTTATAGTTAGCAGTTAGCAATTCGCCCCTTAACCTTATCGTCTGCTACGTTTATCCGGCGCACACCCCCTTTATCCACAGAGTTAATTATCTATTTGGACATAAAGGATATGATTAAGGCCTCAAAAAGGAAAAGCTGGTATAAGATAGATAACTGAGCCAGTAATTACTGCTTTGTTAATATGTCCAACTCCTGTGTTTGTAATGCTGGTTATCTGAGGTAAATCATCAGTGAGTAGAGCACCATATTATTACGAACTGCTAGTATAACTAGGAGAAATATATTTTAAACTCAAAATAATGCTGTATTGGAATAATGAGCTTAATCCAGATTCACGGGGTAAATTTAGAAACAAATTGATAAAAAGACATTGATTGTTGGACCAAACTAATATAGATCTATATTTACGTAAAATACAAATTTAATAATTGTAGTTTGCCAGTTTGTTCAACTATCTGCTGGAGGTAACAAACCCTCCACAGCTCAGATCCCAAAGTTTAAGTGATTCTCCATGTGACCAATACTACCTGGTCTGACCGAATGCAACGTTGACCTTGGCAAACTCCCCACCGATCGTCAATGAGGAGATGGTGGAGGTGTCGGATCGTGCGACTACACGGCAAACCGGCAAGAAGATCCGTCAACGAAAGATTGAAAGGCAGCATGGGAATCACATTAAGGCGTTTAAGTCTTCAATCTGAGCATTCCTTGTGATTTGTCTAACTGTGGGTGGTCAACAGAGGGAGAATCCTCCTTTTCCCGAGGAAATTGTGTAGCGGTCTGTGGCATTGTTTCTGCTGTGCTTCGGATTCAGTCACCCTCTCAAGGACAGCTGATGATAATCACTACCGACAAAAACACGATGTATAGGACTGTGGTGGGAAATGACGTAAGTAGAAAGATACGTCAGAATCACCCACAAAGGCTCAGTCAGGTTCATATATGGTTCGTGGTTTACAGTTAACATCCTTTTAAAGCACTGGAAACCACTGTGTAAGTATTAGTTTCCTGTTGACAGGATCATCCCATCACAAACAACACGCAATATGGAATGAAGATCGTCAAAAAACAAGTCCTAAAGGATAATCAGCTCAACTCTGAGATGGAAACTGAAGTTTGTTTTTTGGGTCTTTACAGGAATTTAGCATATTTAAAGAGTCAACATAGATTTCTGAAGTTTAACTTTGTTCTACTTGATAGCTTTGGCCAAATGTACTGAAGAGTTTGTATTCATATTTTTGTGAATTTTAACATTTAGATCCATAATTAAAATAATTGGCAAGAGGAATTAGCAATCAGATGATTGTCACCAGTTCTACATACAACTTCTTTTTATTTTAACCAATCTCTTGCTTTATCTGTTGATGACTGGGAGAGATTCTGGCTTGGATGACAGGAAGCTCTCTAAAAGCACTCAGCTAAAAATTTCTTCCAGCAGGAATCAGCCAGGTATTAGAAACAGAGGGAGTGGATCATGGCCGCCAGGGAGGAGAGGTATATTTGGAACAGAAAGGGAACAAACACTGACCCTTGCGGCACCCCTTTGGTTAGAGCGTGGTAGTTTGAGCGTGTCCCCTCACCATGATGCACTTAAAGATCCCCCTGAGACGTAAAATCTGTCCAGCAGTGGGTGGATCCTAAGATACAGAGCTCAATGCGTGTGGGAAGAAGAATTTGGTGGTTAACTATTCGAAAAGTAGCAGACAGATCTGGAAGCAGGAGAGCTTAAGGTCTGGCCGATATCCAAAATGGGGATTCTGGTTTCGTCTGAGTGGCCCTGAGTGAGGCTCGACTGATTTGAACTGTAAAGACTGTTCTCAGAAAGGAATGCGGAGGTGTGGGCGCAAGAATTTTTTTTGTCAGGAAGTCTAGGAGTGAAATCACTCGGCAAATTTTAACCTAGACTGGGTTGGGTGTTGGTCGTCTCAGCACTGGAGTAGCTTGAGCTTGTTAAGCACGCGAGAGAAAAGATAGAAGCAAACTCTGTGTGTGTGAATGAGTATGCGAGTACTGGATAAATGGTCTGTGGGAAGTTTGTGACAGTAAGACTGACACATTGGGTAAAGAACTAAAATGTTATGCACTTGGCTGGCAATGTGGACACAGTTAATGACCTTTTATTTAACTATTTTAAAAGCACAACCACACACACACACGTACATTTACAGGTACAGTGCTTTGTAATTGTGGTTTGGAAACCTTGGAATTTGGTATCAGTAGTAATCAATTGGTTTTTGGTCACAGAGCATTCCCGCAACAGAAATTAAATTACAGGAAAATACACAAAAATAAACCAAATTATAATGCAAACCCCAAATTATCTGTTATCATCACTCTACCTTACTAAAAGTAGAGATAATCTTGCAGCTACTTAAGTGTGGCGTCTTTGTGATTGTCAGTGGAGGCAAGGTATTCCCTGACTGGCTCTTGTTGTGTCTTCTCTGGTCTAGCTGACCTCAGACTGTGACCAAAAAAGCGGACTGTATTTGGCTCCTTCTCTTCATTTCGTGCCACTTCACATCAGATCCGACAGGGCGCTGGCTGTCTCCCTCACCGACTGTCATTCTTCTCTGGCCTGGCATCACCTCCCCCGAAACAGCCTCTCTTACTACGCCTGTCAAAACTTCATGTGTCTACTGTCAAAGGGGTATAGCTTTGTCACATCAATCATACTCTAATGAAGGAAGAGCAGAGAGAGACAGACAGACAGACAGACAGACAGACAGACAGGTAGAGACAGACCGATAGACAGTTGTTTTCTAAATGTGTACATTTTCAGCAAAAAATATTATGCTGTCGGTTAATTTATGGACTAATGAAGGGTTCGTTGACTTTGCCGGATCTGCCTCACTCTTATCATAGATAAAGCCTCTGTGAGCACTCCAAGACAAATGAAATCACTTTTTCAACTGTTTCAAAGTCATTGGCAGAATCACAGTTTACATAATGGCAACATAAATAAACAACAACAAAGCTACTTTCCACTAAATGCACGTAAATTATCTCTAGCTTTTTCTTAGGTTATGGCAAACATTTCCTGGTCGAGTATAGAGCCACCCAAGGGTTACTGTATTTCATAGTAAATTGGCTCAGCATATACTGTATGTTGATGAGATTCAGCTAAAGTCTTTTCAGGCTCTATGACAAAGATACCCTCAAATACTCATCTTATTGTAAAGCACTACGTCTGTGGGTTTTTCTTGTTCAACCTTGCACAAATTCAGCTGCTGAAGCAATTGAACTGGTGATGAAATTAAGCCTTTCACAATAAACGATGCCACGCCATGCCTTCTTTATGTGATACATCATCAAGAATTGGGGAGTAAAACAGGAAATGTGTGAATATTCTAAGTATTATATAAAATCTAAAGGATTACTCTGAGTTTAAGTGCACAGGCACCAAGAGCAGCATTCAAAATCCTTTAAAGCAAGCTACTTTTGTGGTTATGGTTTCTGGTAAATGTCTTACAGAATGTTAAAAGTTGGCATAAATTGCTGACAGAAGCATATGACAAAAATACTGCATTTTGTTATTTCTTTTTCATAAAAATGCACCTGCATAGGCTCTCCTCAGTGATGACAAATGCTCACCAAATTCCTCCCATGTTGGTGATTTGTGTCCTACGCAGGCAGAAAATATAACCGGCATGGACACTGTGTCTACTACATGTTTCCACAGAGAGCTGATTTATACATCAGGAAATCAAAACAGGAAATGACAAGAAAACAAGGAATCAATTGCACAGCTATAGATTTGAACTGGGTGGAAGAATTGATGCATTGACAGCACAACCTCTTGAAAAATCAGTCTTAAGAATTAGAGCCAAGCTGAGTGACAGAAGGATGAAGACACAAAAAGCTAGTTGTGTACCAAGCGTGATGGAACGCGACTCACTCTCCTTCCACTTTGGAATGACACTGAGGTCGTTGCGGGCTGTGGAGTGGACCGGGCTGTCAGAGGAGAGAGGAGCTGAGATGGCAGCACAGGGAGTCAGGCATGCAGGGGAGGAATCTAAATTACCCTGATGCACCTAAGTTAGAACCACAAAGTCATCAGTCTGAAACTTTTCAGGTCTTGACCCCCAGAATAAATGAGCAAGAGACCTGTGATTCCTGCAAAAATTCTTAGTGATTCTGAGGAAATATTTGTGTAATTCATTGACTTCCAGGTACCTTCTTTAAAAAGATGTGATTTAATATCCTATAAAATTTAATGTAGCGACTTGGAATTTTTTTAGGTGACTTCTTGTTGTTTTTTTCATGAAATTTAAGAAAACCCTTAAATATTTTGTTTCTATTTCCCAGGCTCTTGCTCATTTTGGGCAATTTCTTTACAATTAACAATTATTTGGAAAAAAAAGCACCAACATTTTCTGAACCTCTGGACATGTTTACGCTTCAAAAAAACTCTTATTAACTAATTCTCATAAAAGGGCCTATTAGTACAGAAAAGGTACAGAAAAAGAGTTTTGCTAATTTTAAGGTAATTCCTGTCCTACGGAAAATTGAGCGCATGATATTTTGGCAGAGAAATATAGTCTCCATGGCTTCAGTTTCAGGCAAGAGTGGGAAAGAACATTCAATTTCTTACTTTCCTCTTCGGCAACAAACTCTTTGTAACTCAGGGTTAGAAAATCAATAAATTATGCCTCGAAGTCTACAGACCACTTTAAAGGTTTTTGGTGAGGAATAACAGTGTTTTTTTGCTTATGGCCAGAGAGGTGACCCGCTTCTGCTTTCCAAGACAGTCTCACACATCGAAGGAAGAAAACTGTGGAAAATGACTCGTGATTACTGAAAATGCAAGGGAGTGAAGACAGCTGAATGCCTCTTTGCCTTTTGATTTCTTGTGGAACTGTAATACACAGCCTGGAAAACTGTTATCTGCCAAAAAGTAACTGCAACATAAATTTTATATTGATAAACATAGTATTAGACAAATAAGATCCAAGTGGACAATACACTTGTTTTGATATTGTGCTCTCAGCTTAGAAATTTCCAACTTTCAACTCTGCATCTCTAACCACTTGGTGCCTGTTATTCATAACTTACAAAAGAGAAAATATCAGCCTGAACACTGTGGGTAGAGAAAAAAGGCTTGCTGGTCCAGAAGCACAATCTCATTTTGAATTTAGAGCAAATCAAGGGTGTTTCACAACTGCAGAGTGGGTGGTACTTTAGATGTCCTGTGAATGGCAGTAAACCATTTGGTTCCACACTCTGAGGCTGTAGCTTTGCCTGGCTCACCTCTCAGCATCTCTGTGTCAGTCTTCATTGTAGGCATTAAGTTCAGGAATTTAGACAAATCAAAAATTGTGTGAAAGGTTTTATACATGTATTGCAACATGCCACAGAGAAATATACAAAAAGAATGGATGCCATCTCAGACACTTGCGATATCACTGCTGTGGTAGAAATGGAAATTTAGAGATAGAAATGGTAGTATGGAGGAAAAGATACCAGAATACTGTGAAAATAGAAAGATTCCCTGTCCATGGTATCAGCAGGGTGAAATTATACACCAACAATAGCAGAATTTTTTGCAAAAGGCTTCATTGTGAGTAACATCAGCCCAATTTTCACTCATTTCAACTCCACACCTTGACCTGGTGTCACCTCCCTGATGGTGAATGGGAAAATGAATTCTCCTGTGTAGCAGGAGTGTCACTGGTACTTCACTTGTCTATCATTGTGTGCAGCTCAGCAGACTCCTCTCTCCTGCTGTCACTAATCCCTGCTCTCAGTGCTGTTATGAAGCTTCACAGCACAGAAATTGTCATGAGTGACAAATATTGCTAGGGGCTGCCCTCTTGTGGGATAAAGCTAAAATGACATGTCTCTGGTTTTATGGGTACCCAAGGTATAGAAAAATTTGAAGCAAAATTTAGAAAACCTGCTACTTTTTGGTAAAACGATCAGACAAAATGTCTATATCTTTACCATCATAATAGTTCTCATTAAAACATACAATGAAGAATCCGAGTTTTTACACTCACTTTTTCCATGTTTACTGCTGGATGGGAGCTTCACACACACACACACACACACACACACACACACACACACACACACACACACACACAGATCTCATGTATATGAATGAAGCACAGCATGGCAGGTATAGTTTGTGCATAGTTTAATAATTGAATTGGACTTCATCTTCCAGGTATAATCTCAGGTCATTCTTCTCAAATTTTGGTGACAATAGTGAAATCTGGAATTTAAACAATTTATATGTTCTGTAGAATATATGTTACACTCGAGTGTACGTTGCTACATGAAGTTAGATATTTTTTAAGTAAAATTTTCTCTCTTTACATCCTGGCCTAACTCCTTGGAGGACTGGGCAGGGGTCAGGGGACTCTGTTCCCGGACATGCGAGGGGGGAGGGGCGGTGCTGTGCTGCATCTCCTGACGGCTCTCCAGTCCCGACACCCTGTCCCTCTCCAGAACAACACGCATGGTCTGCCTCAAAACAGCTTGGTATCTTTCCTCCAACCGCTTCATGGATGGCTCGTAGCTCTTACACTGATCCTTGAGCTTCCGTGCCTCCTCCACTAGTTTGTTTTTCTCCTGGATGACAAGGCTGTGCTTGAGTCGGCGGTTGTCTCTTGCTCTGCGGACCCTCTCCAGGGTGTCAGCCGCAAAAGACGCAGCCAACTGGTACTCTGCCCTCTCGAGACGCGCATTTTTCAGCTCAGTGTCCAGGTGCTGGATTTGGCAGTAGATGTCAGGAACCACTCTGCCCATCTCTTTGACCACTTGCCCTTTCTGCACCATCTCCGTCCACTCTGTCTGAAAACAGTCGAGGGTTTTTGTCATCTCCATTTGGGAAAGAAAGTTGCGTAGGAATGTGTCGATGGTTTCAGGCTGCTCAGATCTGTGAGATGCATCCTTTCCAGAAACAGCTGAGGCACCACTGGCCTGTTCCCGGTCGTTGATGGTTTTGACCGTTGCCTGCAAGTCTTCTTCTCCCTCTGTCAAACTCCACTCTTCATCCAGAGACACCTGATCAGACTGAAACTCATCTTCTCTGTCACTCGTGGTTTTACCATTATCTTGTTCGTCCGACGTCCTTACCTCGCTCATCGTTTCACGTGAGTTGCATTGCATTTCTGAAATCAACTGTTCGAAAGAAAAGAAGAAATATACATAAAGAAAAATGACTGAATCTCTTAGTTCAGATGATTACATTTTTTTCCACCATCCTTATTTTCATGCCAGAAAGAAATACTTTCATTCACAGTTTTCCCTAAATAACACACAGAGTAGATCCCTTTCAATAAGTACATAATGTGATTCCGCTATGAGGCATCACAAGCCCCTGTGTGCCATCAGGGTTGTCCATGTGACATCACATCATTCCCCCTTTCAGAGTGTGCTTATTGCACAACACAGACACTCATTAGGGGAAGAAGAAAAAAAAACCTGCTCATTCTAAGACGAATGTTGGATCTTGGGCTCCAGCCAGAATCAACGAGTGAATAATACAAGGAAATGTACGGCTTTGGGCCATACTATCCACGCCATATCCAAGGCAACAAAGCATCTATCTATCTATCTATCTATCTATCGATGTGTAAATGTGTATGTATATATGTGTATATTGTGTATATGTATGTGTGTGTGTGTGTGTGTGTGTGTGTGTGTGTGTGTGTGTGTGTGTGTGTGTGTGTGTGTATATATATATCCTGGTTTTTTTTGTTTTTTTTGTTTTTTCCCTCTAACGTTGCTGCTGCAACACCCGAATTTCTCCTATGGGGATTAATAAAGTATTATCTTATCTTATTATTGAGGGCTGCAATGAAGGGATGTGATAGATGTGAAGCTGGTGAGCAGCGTCATCCGTATACTATTGACAGGGGCTCGTTCTTCAGCAGGCTGTACATATCAGCTTCCACAGTATAAAATAACAATATTGCAAGAGTCAAATCCTTTTGCATCAAGAAATCACCGACAGGCGTGCAGTTAATCATTCGGAACATCGACCACATCAGGCATGTTTGCAGCTGTTGAATTTTAGTCATGTGAACTTTTTTCATATGTTCCATTTCTGAAACATTCAGAATACACGAGGAGGACCACTCACGCCACGTCTTAAAAATGCGAAGGGAGTCAACATTTTTTTAATTGGTTCCATCACACTAAATTTAATTAAAATAAAAAGAAAAGGAATACATAGAAAAATGATGCACACATTTTATTGTATGACTATCGGCAACGCTACGTTCTACTGATGGTGTCGAACAATACAGCTCCAGCTAAATTGATTCACGGAAGTGAACGCGTAATCGTTGTAGTTTGCGTCGGGTTTCGCGGTAATTTATATTCAAGTGTTTCTGTCTAGTAGTTTAACTACAGTATTGGTGGCAAACATCCCTCCTTACGCTATTCATCATCTGTTTTCAATCAGACTCAACATAAAGTCACTCACCTTTTCCAGTAAGTCGAAGCCTTTTTACTGGCCAAAGTAGTAAAACTTAGACGTTGCTATGGTGATGATGAACCAGCTACTCAACGCGAGATTTCACGTAATCCCGTTGGCCCTTTCTTACGTCATTAAACAATCATGGCGGACTATCAAGAGGCGCCCTTGGCTTCTCGGCCAAAAACCCTGGATCCACACGAATATTTCAACCTCTCGCCTGAACAGCGGCGAGCCGAAGAGGACAGAGCGGCTCTGCGAGCTAATCTGAAGAGGCAGTACCAGACACAACTCAATAACCCTCATAGAAAAGAGCTCATTGTAAGTCGACGTCTGTGAGCTAGCAATGTCACCCTGGAATACAGCCTAAGAGCTACCTGCTGGGATGCTAGCCATATCATATAGCGGCAAATGAAAACCATTTGTGCAAGAGAAGTGCTCGATATATGCGCTGCACCGTGTGTCTAAAGCTTGTGACTTCCAACGAGATTGAATCGCATCGATGTTTTCTTTGTGTGCTAACAAGCAAATGTTTAAATGGTCATGACTGTGACAGTCACTTCAGAAGGTTAGATCTGTTGGAATATTAATGCTAAATTGGTAAAGGTAAATGAATGAACCGATGGTGTTGAGATCAGTGCCCACTCCATTCATTGATGTGCACAAGTGACGTATTTTAACTGCTTTTCAATTTGTCGCAATCTATTTCACCAAAACTGAATAACTGCTGATAGTTGGTTGGTCAATTTCATCCAGTGCACACTGATATTTTGTTGTCGATGTTTTTTTTGTTGTTTATTTTTCTCTTCTTAATCAATGTTTGCCGTCATATTAATATCAAGGAGTCCAAATGTTGTTAGCCGATTTGCACTTCATCATATGTTTATCTTTAAAGGAGGACCCAGCACTAACACGCTGGGTTTATGCACGCACCAACCCCTACAGCCACTTCAGAGCAACAAATAAGACATCTCTTTTCGGCATGATGTTTGGAGTTGTGCCTCTGTTTGCCCTCTACTATATTTTCAAAACAGACAGGGTATGTATAAGTAAATATGTATAAAATTCTTTGTTTGATATAGAATGTTTAGTGGATAAAATGGCTCACTTTTGGCTGATAAAATATCTGTCGTCACATAGTCTTGATGGTTTTCCTCCAAGTAATTCTTTTTCAATTAAATTGTTCAGGGCTTCATACTATTGAGCGCTTGTTTCCTCGTGGGATTATTTAAATAACATGTGTCAGCTCATTTACTACACTAAAATGCCACTTTAGAAGAACATTTTGGCTTAAATAACCCTGAAATCTGATACCTGGCTGTAAAAAGAACAGTTTGAGGTGCAGAATTGATATCGTTTTATGACAGTTTTGTTCACAATAGAGACAGTTTCATCTGGAGCAATGTCTGCCTTCATTTTCTTTTCCATTGTCATGGAGATGCACCCACTAGATCCTTACCAGCCAAAATTCTTGCATGAAATTCTGACAATGGTCACACTGCTGGGCTATCATGTTCTCCTCTCTCCAATGGATGACGTAAAAAAAAAAAAAATTTCAAATTCGTTTCATCCTAAAAATTAGGATGTGGCTTTGTTGCCATGGAAACTGTAATAACCCAGTATCTTTCTTGTATTTACAGGATAGAAAGGAGGAGCAGATTAAAGCTGGAACCCTGGAGCGCAAGTTTAATTTGTCATATTGAGCTCCCTTGTATAGACCCTGTATATGTTGATGATGTCAGTGCATTTAATTCTTAACAAAATAAATACTATTATCAAACAAATCATGGTTGATTTCATTGCTGAGGTGAATTACCATAATGGAAAATATACATATTGGTATGAAAGAATGACAAATAAAATTTGATCATATAAGCATTGTGCCTGCACATGAATTAATAGACAGTAAGGTACTGATAGACAATAACTGAAAACATTGATTCAGGAAATATCAAGACCCAGTCCTAATGTAAAGTGGACAAAGAGTCAACTGCAAGTCACTCATTTTTATGTTGAATACCAAGGTGTCGGGTTCTTTAGTCTTTTACTAACCACACGCCACAACTGGAGGCAGCGCTATGACAGGATTCGAGCTGACTGTGCCTTGTGATCTTAACTCCCAGCCATGTCCCGTGGCTGCAGCACTCTACCTTGTTTTGTTTGATTGACAGCATACTAGGAGGACAAAGCCACTCGGCTGTTGCCATTTATTTATAGAGCAGTCGGGGTAAAATGGTAAATTACATAACTGGCGCAAGCATGGATGAGTGTCCACATCAATATGCCTCCGAGCTTCTCCACAGGAATAAATGAAAAGCTTGTCTGCCATACGCATATCGGGTCAATAAATGAGTAAACTGTTTTTATTCTTTGGATTGAAGGGAAGTGGTTTTATTTTCCACATTTAATCCTTTCTTCTAAGAAAGTCTCATCTTTTAAACAAACGTTTTCATTTGTCTTCGATAATCAACAATTACAGTATATCCTACGATGTGGATACATATGTGATATGTATGTCCACAGAATCAATCCAGGCTTGTTTTCACATCACAATCGGCACTTCTTTGTCAAACTACTTTCAAATATTCTCCATCCATCTATTAGTTACAGAAACCACCCCTAACACATGTTTAGGACTGGTTCCCCAGAGTGACTGTTGGGGCCTCCAAGTGGTTAATTGGCAGGGAAGCCGCCAGTATCACTCCAGAGATCAAGTATATTTCGAAAATTAGAAATGACTTACTTCAGGTGTCATCGTTTCAGAAGATTAAAAACCACGGAATTATGGTGACAGTGAATCAAAGTAGAATATTAATGAAATGGCTCGAAATTTGCAAAAACTTGCAGGCAAATCCACATGAAGATTGCATATCACAATAGTTGCATTTGAGAAATGGATTTGCCTCTTTGTTGACATTTACATGTCTTTGTGCGTGCGTGCATATGTGTGTGTTGGATGGGTGTATTTTGCTTCGGGGATCATGTCTCTGGCACCTTTATTTTTTGGGATCGGAACACAGTATTGGAACCCCTTGTAATAAATGTAACAACACAATTATTTTGGAAATGAAAATATATCTACCACACCAGAGTAATTGAAATGCTACTTATTCCCTATCTTACAAAATTCCACACAACATTGACATACTATTTTTTCATTCCACGAGTTGATACGGCCAGTATTGGCTTTGTAAGATCAAAATAGGTTGCAGATGCAGCAAGTTAATTCTGCCTATCTCTTACATTTAATCAAAGGAAATCAAGACTCATTTTTACTATCAACTGGGTTTTCCAAGAGTATTTGTATCTAGTGTTTTCTGGGCTTCCATTTGGGATCAAAGTGGCTGCGAAGAGGTTCCCAGCACTGGTAGTAGCTCTTGTCAAGCTTCTGACATGTTTCAAGACCCCACTTGGTCACAGCCATGCTGAAGGAGGACTCAAACATGAAAGCCTGAAGAAAAATGTAAGATATAAATAAATACATGTGGATCGTTCTTATCACACCGCTGTATTCTTGTTTTGTTTGATTTTTACCATGGTTCCTTCAGCAACCCTCTCAGGTTTCAGCTCAGCAGTGCTGTTCTTTTCGAAACATTCAGCGTCTGGTCCATGTGGTGTCATCATGCTGTGGAGACTGGCCCCACCTGGCTGGAAGCCTTCCTCCTTGGCCTCATAGTGGCCATGGATAAGACCCATAAATTCACTCATGCAGTTGCCTGGAAACAAAAGCAGGAGGTGCTACAACATTACTCTTCACTGGAGATAGCTCAGCTGAGGAAAATGTTCAACACAAGCTTCCACTTAACAGTTTTGCAGTTGTTTGACAGACACAGACAGAAGGTACCTCTCCTCACTTGGAATGTGGATTATTATGGCTTGCAAACATCCTTATTTCTGGCCTGTTTTATGACAGGATTCAGCAGAATCTTACCCCGTTTACTTTGTTTTCTCCATATATCAGTGAAAACTATAACACTCACCTTTTCCTTCATCTTATCCATCTCTTCAAAAGTGAATTTTACATAACTATTTAAGTCCCCGACTTACGGTGATAATACGGTGGACGGAAGGTGTGGTCAGCGACGCCCCATCGTGGCGGAAAGATGACAAAGTCAGCAATGGCCACACCCGGACGTGTTGATTTAGCCGTCAGCACAGTAAAGATGGATGGATCCTAAACATTTACAAAAGAAAACATGGAAGGGCGGTCGAGTGGGTGACAGATGGGCTGAATTCTCCCCAAAGGCAGACAGCAAAAACATATGATTGATGTATATATATATAAAGGAAACAATGCCTCGAAGCATTACTCACGGCATGGTCGAAGGCCACACAGTTGATAACCATAAAGTTCTTCAGGTTGTATTTGTAAGGGGTGTAATTCCCATGCCAGGCTACCACATTGAAGGGAGAGAAATCCTACATGCAGTTCACACAGAATGAATCAAATAAGACGATTCTACCCAAGCAACAAACACAAAAGACTTTAAATTGAGCTTTTCACAGGGAAAAGGAACAATGAATAATGTCTTTGTAATCTTAAATTCCCAGAGAGAGTAGTGCTTGACATAAAGAGAAAAAAAAATGTCCATAATGAAAATGGTAGAGAAAGGGTGTGTTTCTTTCATTCTTCCTTCTCTTTCATTCCCCCTGTTCTTTGTGATACACGGCTTCAGGTATTATGGGGTAATTGGCTTCACAATCAAACTTTCACAAACTTTGAGCATTTTGACGCTCACAGCAGCACAGTTATGGAGGGAGGGTGCAGCAGTAACAGTGGGTGCAGAGATATTTCTTTATCGTGATTGTTAAAACCACAGCAATTTTATATAGTTTCTCTGTTCTGATAATGTCACTGCGAAAAAGACATTCAACAGCAGCACTGAAATCAATATAGTTCATTACAACTCAAGCTGCCTCTTGTGTGACCTCTGTGCTCTTTACACACACGCTTCCACACTCTGAAATGTACTACACACTGACAATGAAACCTCAGACCTCAGTATGCATACAAAGAAATGTGCATAGGGAAATTCATTACATAACTGAGACACATCACACACACACACACACACACACACACACACACACACACACACAGAAAGAAGCTCCGGTGCAAAGGCCTTTGGAGACCCCAGTGCAGGTAATCTCCTGGACATTAATCTGTGGAAACTCCAATACTTTTGATTAAAATGGCAGGAAAAAAAATTGAAGGGAGCAAGCACTTGCGCACACATGCACACAAAACACAAACATATTGGCCCAGTCAAGCAAATAATAAGTTAATTTGAGCAATTTCAGAGCTCTGCGGGGGAACAAAACAGCAGGACAAAATGAGAGCAGCAGCATCTTCCCCGAGATGAGGCCCCCCACTTTATTTTCTTACCCATGTATAGCCTCACCCTCCAGTTTCAAAGAAATGTGGACACCAGTAAAAGAGTGTCAGGTGCAGCCAACAGCCTCCACCTCTAACCCATAGAAAATAGCGGACAGCAAGAGAGATGAAAAGTGTTGTTCTGCACCAAAAAATAGAATGTTGCCCTTCTGCCTACTTACTACAATGGAAAATAACAGTGTGGTCTGACATGGTTTCCAAGGTTACAATCTCTCAAACCCATCCTTGACAAACATCCCTTCCCAACTCCTCGCTGTCACATAAAAAACCCTCCTGACAGACATTATGCGTCGATCCAATTATGTGCCCAACGGGACATTCGGGGAGGGAAGGATCATTCTCTGAGTGAAATACGGTTAAATTATTGCTTAACTTGGGAAGGGTTTTTCCTTCAAATCAAAGCTTCACAGGTACACTGTCTGCAACTCCAGAATGCCTTAACTAATTATGAGTGATTAAGACTCATGAGGGAGTCGAGGCGGAAACCTGCTGAATAGAACAGCTAATGCTTCAATATTAAATCATCGGGGATGGCAATTCAGTCTGCAGGAGCAGCTAATGGATCATATGCGTCACTTAGGCAGTTTCCTGTTGTTGCGGTTCAGTGGTGTTTACTGAAGCAAATATGAACCTCAAATGGGGTAATAGGGCAAATGTGCCAAGTGTGTGCAGCTCTGTAATCTGTTATCCACATACATATGATTGTGAGGAAATATGAAACAAAATGTCACACACACAAAAAAAAAATCACCTGTTGGCATGCAAACAGCTTTCCTTGGTACTTATTGACGATAGTGTAACCTGTGTCCACTTTACGGTCTTCATACCATGCAACTGGACACAGGAAATCTCTTGGGTTAGCCAGACCATTGGCTCCTGCAAACCACACAAATACACAAAAACACGGATCACACTTACCAGTTTGTGACATGCTTGTTCAATACAGCAACCCAATGTGGCTCAGGAAGTCCAAGCTAACTTACAGGTGTTGAGGTGTCAGTACAGAATATCAAGGCAGCATAATAGAATCTAGAATACTTAGAAAAGGTGAAACAATATGCTGTTGTCTTTATTCTTGGGCCTAAAGGACGGCTTCTCTGAAGAGAAACAGAGCAGTGGTTGCCGTACATGCTGATGGTGATAAGGCTATGTCTACTAACCACTTTTTTTGGTTTCAAGAAGGCTATTTTTGCAAAATGTAAGTTAATTCCTCTCTCCATCCAGCTTAAAAATGGCAGAGGATGTCATGGAATTATCGCAAACCTTTCGATGTTTGAACAAGACACAACCACTAAATCCTTATGTCAAAGAAATCAAATTGAAATGTTTGCAGTGAACTCTTAAGATGTCAAGTTCAAGTTTCAAAAAGAAGTCACAAAACCAAATTATTTAGGTTTATAATTAAAGAGAATTTTTCTGCCAAATTTTAAAAGTAAAAAAAAAACAGGGGGTCAAAATTGTTTTTTAACAGTTCCTGTGATCTCAACATTAGCAACAAAAAGTTCGTCTCTCAGGCCTGGTCAAAATTTATCAAATCTTTGAGGAAATATCCTGATAAATTCCTGGCTTGCTGATGCATTTATGCAAACGTAAAAAATAGCATGCAAATACACACCTATGGGTCCCAGGTCAGGTAGTTCAAAATGTGCCCCATACACTTCCAATATATAGCCTCTTGTTTGTCCAAACACGTCAACACTGAAGCGCATTCCTTGCTGAGGAAAATATATGAATAGGGAGTGTTACAATCTAGTGATGCTATGTATGAAGCATGTGGCATGCCAATGTTGAAAGGAATTAAGGGTTTTTGGCTTTATTAGTTTATGAAACTCATACGACAGGTGCCAATCCTGCTCTTGCTGGGGTTGTTTATTTCTGTGATCGCTTTTAAACAACACCAATACCTCCGTCAATATGGTGAAAGTGTGCATGCGGCACACGTAATGATGGATTTCTTGGAAAGTTTGAAGAGATGAAAAACAATGACCTCACCTGAATGACACATATCTCGTTTGGCTCGACCATCATCTTCCCAAACTCTGTGGTGATCAAGATCTCACCCTGCTGTGGGACTGGAGAGACAAACAGACGAAGAAGATAGGCAGCAAAAAGAAAATTTGAGGCAAAAGGAGAATTTGGAATTGAGCTATCACTTGGATGACAGAGAAAACATCAACAGCCCTTTTCCTCACCAATCAGAAAGTCTCCATCTGAATTGCTGAGGCACCTAAAAAAAGAGGAAGAAAACACAGAACGATTGGAAGTGGCCATCAAAGTAAAGTATGATCAAAGATTATCAGAAAGTGTTTGATATATGATCGGACATATTTGCACACAAATACATACTTATTAATCATGGAGGTGTTGCAGGTGTACATGTGGATACCGATACCATTACGAGATTTAGCATCTCCAGCACCACAGATAGTGTGCAGACCCTGCAAGACAGGCAGATTTAAATAATCACCAGGTAATCATCTATTTATTTAAATAATTATGGGGGGTTCTTCAGAGTTACACTTACAGCCACAAAGTCAATCCTCTGGTCTGTTTTGGGAATGGAGAAAGGCAGCCATCGCAGCTGCGAGAGGAAACAGAGACAAATCTGATGAAGACAAGTTGTCAAGATTTTTGCTAGTTGAAGAGATAGTTGGGCCTGTGAAATCTGACACACACACACACACACACACACACACACACACACACACACACACACATATACATAAAGGAGATCAGCTATACTGCTCTTCTGCTTGTAAATATGAAGCTAAAGCCACCAGCCATCAGCCTGTCGGACATTCATAATTGAATTGTAAAAACTTTTTACATGGGTTTTATGTCATCAATTCAGAAGAAGACATATAAAAATGCTACGGAGGAAACATTTTTGCTGTTGATATACCTGGTTAGGATCAGGCTCCACTTCATTCCAGCTCTCGGTAAGATTCCCACACGGCATAGCGATAAAGGGCTTATGTTTGACAGACGGCAGGATACGGTACAACCAGCTGGAGATTAAGAAAAGTATCAATTTAGTTATGCATTAAGTCTAATCTCTGTCTGTTGATCTGACAAGGGACAAATTTAGTGATGGAAAGATATTGAGACCTTCTTTTATTGGCCGGACGTGGACAAGTGAAGGCAGAGCCGGAGAGCTGCTCAGCATAGAGGCCATATGGACATTCTTGGGGACTGTTCTGCAGACAGAAAATGCTGCATGCGTGAATACCATCTGAATATTGTGCATTTCTGTGACCCACTGTGCCCACAATTTCTCAGCTACCATGCTGTCTGATTCCTGTGGTGTCTCATTAAGTATTCATGTCATTTTTTTGCATTTAGCTCCAATGATTAATACTGAAATATATTCCATATTGTGTTTCTTTACCTGTCCCTCAGGTAAGGAGCTAGGACAGCGAGGGTCCTCAGAGGAAAACTCATTTCCAAAGCCACTCATGTACTAAACAAAGACAGGTATTTAGCACTCAAGTTAAGGCAAATCAAAGTGAAAAACAACAGACAAATAAACACCATGCAGCTTCATTGCAATGCAGGAAAAATGTGTTCATGCTGATTATAATTAAATTTGAAGGCTTGTCATTAAGGCTTGCCTTTTCCTAATTGTTTTCGTATTGATTCGCATTAAATTTAAGATAAAACAAACTGCTGTTAAGCCAAATTTCCCCCTTGCAGTCATCTATTATTTGGTGTTATTGTATTACAGAAACAGACTAATCACAATGATATCCTCCAGAGTACATTTTGATCAATATTTCAATTAAGATTAGATGATTACTCTATTATTCTATTGTATTGACATTGTTTGTCAGCCCTCATCTTCACCACTGCATAAACTTATCACAGTTTATAGAAATCCTGCTGAGTCATTGTTGGTTTGCAGAAAATCTCACACTGATAGGTTCCATATGTGCATTTTTTCACGTCTGCTGAATGTGCACACACAGAAAGTTTTACATGGTGCAGTGTCTTTCTTGAAACGATACGTAAAGTAAGATTTTATTTTGGCGTGTGTGTGTCTCTTCTGTGAGTACCATGAAGTTCCATTTACACACCATTTTTAAACATCAGGGACAGTTTTCATGTTGTATTTAACACTACCAACTTCTAGAAGTATTGGCTTAAACACACACCAAGTTTTCTTTTCTTAGCACATTTTTTATTCAGTGTATTTCATTTGTTGTTATTTTTTGCTATTTCTTTTTACATTGATCTTCCTGTTGCAAGGCAGCTCGGGCGTCATCGATCACATCTGGGTAGCTGCTGAATACAGCGATCTGATTGGTCAACACCGTCACCTCCCTTTTGTCACCCAGTCGGCTTTAGTCACAGATGTGAAGACTCGAAGCATAGTTTAACTTGATAGAAATCATGATGCAGAATGCAAAATCATTTCATAAATTTCATAAATGAAGTGAAATGAATTGATAATGCATTTAGCAGATTTTAACCTGAGCTATCAAGAACAGGCAAAAGTGCTACAAAATAAACACTTGCATAGAAAAGTTAATAAATAAACGTCCTACCTGGAGTCCGGCCATTCTGTCTGTATGTAAGTGTTTCTTTTGTTGTGGCTGCTGCTGGTGTCAACAGTTACAAATTAACTTTTCTCGCTGAATTCAAGCAAACTCCACAGCTGCAGGACTTGAGCTGCAGTGCAGTGTTGCGTGGAGAAGGGGCTGGATTTATACTCTTTCTCAATCTGGGTTTAATTAGGCCTTGACTGGCTCTGTGACGCAAAGATCAGCGGACGGGTCGGAGGGCAAAATAGGGATCTTTGCCCAAGATAAACAAAAGCCAACGGCAAGTAGCTCTGCGGGAATAAACAAGTAAAAAAAAAAAAAAAAGGTTTGGGCTGGTCAAAGTGATCACATATAGCATGCTTCTTCTCTCACGTACTAATATGACCTTCAGTCCTGCAACCTGTCTGAAGTACCTCTGCAACCTGTCTACAGTACCTCAAACCGCTTGTGCGCGTTTCCTGCCCCAATCTGCATTTAGCATTTCTACAAAAATCCCGATCTGACAGTCAATCCTCTTGGACCCGTCGCCCGAGACGGTTTGCAAAATAGGCCTTCATTGTGTCAGGTTACCATTTCCTGCAAAGTGACTCATCATCCAAGTGAAACCATGTCGTTAATTGACTTTTCTTAAAACCAGCGGGCTGTTATTCTCTGGGTAAACAATGCATGCTGCAACCAGACATGAAACAACAGCAGATGCTCGGAAAGGCGGCTACGAGTTACGTGAAATGTATTCCCTTTATTTTGAAATGCATGGTCAGATGAGGGCACCCAAGGCATGCATCAAAAAAAAAGAATCAATTTCGACTTTATCATCATTCTTGCCTCGCTTCCCCCTTGTCTATTTCGCTTCTGATCGGGCGGTGTCGTGGAAGGGTAAATGGTGGCAATTCTCATAGCGAGGCGCAAATAAATTTGCCGCGCCAGAAGTAACCGTTCTCCGGCGAGGCGTACTGTTGGGCCCCCCACTGGCAGCCAGTCAGGGTGCTCTGCCAAAGACGAGAAAACCCAATGGTAGGAAAATGCCACATCCCGGTCTCCGGAAATTGATCTGCTCCTTGCGTAGAGAAAGAAAGAGTGATTTTAATTTCACCCCCGAGTTTGATGATGGAATTCTACAGTATTTGGATCCAATCGGGATGGTGCCTTTGTGTTTTAAGAGGCGCATGAATAGCATTGAAATGTGGCAGAGGGAGCTGTTGGTGCCGTCTGATGGCGAGGCCTGTATCTATGCATGCGTAAGTGGGCCATAAATGCTTTGTTATTAGATGCCTGCTGAACCCAATGGCTCGATGGTAAATGGTACATTCACCTGGCGCACTCTGTCTCAATATGCATAAACAAGCAATCTCTCTTTTTCTCTCTCTCTCTCTCAGTGTGGCTGGACAGTATCTTCATCTCCTAATGCCTCACCCAAATTCAGCCATCACCTCAGAAAGTCCAACATTTTTGACCTCAAACGTGCCTGGCCCCACAGGGTACATGGAGGACTGTAGGTGTTTCAGAACCCCCAAGCGTGGTTCAGCAAGGCCACACGGCACTTATTCTGTGATGTGATGACATCTTGAGCCTTTCTAACCAAGCTAATGTGGCACTCACACCTTCTTGAGCCCTATTTCCTATGTCATAATGTTTTAATGGTCACTTCATACAAAAGGTATTCACATAACCTACATATTCCTGAATATTAACTTGCGAGCAAAAACCAATTCTGCCTTGGAATCAATGCACTTGAGACTTGCATGGATACAATGTGATTTTTGGCTCATCTATATAGGGGCTTTGACTGCATATAATGACAAAATTATTGGCCAGATTACTTAATGCCAGTCCGCAAACAATTGTACTCCTGGTGAGATGACAAAAGTGGAAGATAATCAGATGTTGTCCAGAACAGACAGCTATTTTGGAGCAGTTTTACAATTTGTTTGTTTTTTCGATATTCTTCTTTGTTGTCAATGCCTGTCCCACAGTCATTGTAATATTGTGTAACTTTTCGTGTGGTTAAATAGTGAATTGATAAGGATATTGTTTGGTTTCATGTGACCTCTGGTTCCTTACTCTTCTTCTATCAAAACGAATAAATGTTCTTTTTGAAATATTTAAAAACAATCTGCTACGCTTGAATGACTGTTTTGGCGAGAATAAGGTGCTGCCAACCTTATTAATTTGTGTAAACAAAACCTTCAAATGATGCTGCAGTACAATGAACTAAAACTCTCAAAAAACTAAAACTCAGTCCTTTCAATGCTACCTGAACTGTGTTTGTGTATTTCTAAATTGAGCTTTCCTTTTGTGATTATTTTTGTGGCCCAACATCATTCCATTAACGGATCAGCTTGAAGGAAATTAACGAATAGAGTCAAAATAATTGAAAATAATTTTATCATCTGCTCAGTTGACTATTCCACCATTTAGTCATGTGATGCGTAGTCATAATTTGTACAACAATACACTTTCCAGCTGACTGATATTCTGGTATTACTTCATTATGCTCACGTAGACATCCAGGAATTCATGGAGGCTAAAAAAGTGAATTCAGAGGGGCTGGGGGCATGTTATTCCAAGCTTTGACTGAGATGCAGCTTTGGTCCACATTATGTTGACTTAATGGCCACAGTACGGGGCAGCAACTACGTGGGCAGTCATGCTGAATTCCCATGAATTTATCCATGTAAATAAACTCCACCAAAATTTGTGTCAGAACAGAGATATTAAAAATGTATGGTGTGTGCCTGGCGGTACACCTAGAGCTTTCCATGATGACGATTTCTGCTCCAGTTGCATCAGATTCATCATAAGCAGACTTGGTTGTTTAACAGTAAAAACAGCAAATCTCATGAAGAACAAGGCGCTTCCATAGGTCTGTCCAAGTTTTATCATGTAGCTTGATTGCAGAGACCCCTTGTGGCATAATTTACATAAAGCAATACAAGGAAGGAAGACCAACCCTTAAAAATGTTTAATTTAAATGTTTAAACTTTGTGAAACCCGGCTATCAGTTAAGCCAATATTCAAGCACAAATTGAAATAATGTGATTTGTTAAATCTTCGTACCACTTGCTGCTGGAAAACAGATGTGAGAGAACATCATGTGCATTTCCATCTACTTTTCTGTCTCAGTGGTTGGTAACTAATTGATGTATTTAGATGTTACCTCTAATTTAAGAAAATAGCCTGAATTCTTGTTTTGTTTTTTTCTGTAATTACTGCCGTGTTACATACTAGCACAGTTTAAATGGCAAATTACTCCTGACATGCCACACACACACTCATCTGACCGCGTGACAGCTCCATTTAACGCTGATTAGATTTGCAAGGACATGTAGTATATCCTCTTAGTGTCTCCTGTGCCTGCTCCCTCACTGCTTCTCCCCAAGTAGTTTTAGTATCTCCTGAATCCTATCTATCACAGTAATGTTATGCAAATGGTTTAATATGAAGATAAAAGACTGTTACAGTGTGTGGCACTCTCCTTCAGAGCCTTGTGTTTCCAGGACGATAGCTTTAACGAGCAGGGCACTATTTTGGAGTCATTAAATGATGGCCTTCCTGACATGCTCCCGCTCCCCACCACCGCCACCCACCCCGCATTGGCCATTAAAGCAGCTCACACCCACACCAAGACATGCACTACAGACGCCTTTTAGCGCCAGCTCCCAGTTTCTTACACATCACAGTGTCACAGAATAGAAAATTACACTCTCCTCCCACAGAGAAAATTGCTTTGGAATTGCTTGGTTATAAAGATGTGCTTTAAAGAATGGGGGGTGCTTGAAATAAAAAAGGACACACAAACACAATTACTTAAGCACTCTAAGGACAATCCTTACAAGTTAATCAGAGGATTTACCAATTATTGATGTCAGTAATGTTGTGTATCTGTTTGTGGCCTGTGCTTATCAGCAGCATGTGTTTGTCTTTGCGTCCAAGGTACTCAGCATTCATTTTTCACCCGTTATGTGCTTGTGCTCAACAATGGCAAGGTATACAGTGTACGAATGGAGAGCAATCTCGCAATGAGTTATTGCTTTCTGCACAACCACAGGTAAATTGTTAAGCAAAATGAGACACAAAACAGTCACAAGCATTTGGATGGTGCAAAGAAGCATAATGTAGTGCATCACACCGAGGACACCGGTGTGGGACTGAAGACGATAAGGTGAGAGATGTATCAGCATCAAGAGACAAGGGAGGTATGACAGTGATGAAAGGGAGCAAACACAAAGTGGAAAATAGCATAGGGGACGGAAAAAAGGGAGAGAACAGATGCTTGTACCACAAAGGGTAGTCAAAGGTACAGGGAAGAAGGGTAACACAAATTATGCTTTTTTAGACATGGCTTATTGGATAAGAGTATGGGAAAAAAAAAAAAAACTCAAGCTAAAATGTGAACAATAGAAAAACAGCCACCGAAAATTTGGCTCCCCTTTTTAAAATGACTTAAAGACAGTTTGCTTTTGCGATTTTCCCTTGATCCCAGAGTCAAGGATGGCTGATGTAAAAATCTGAATAGAAGAGCAAAAATAAGAGAGCATTTACTTATATTTTTAGCTGCTGACAACATGCAATATCCAGAAACCAGTATCCAGTGTGGTTTTATTGTGTTGTGAGGAATTTTATAGGTTGAGTTAGACAATTCAATAATTAATTAGAATGGTTTAAAAAACAAAAACAGAAAAAAATAAAATCCAAAAATGTTGTATATGTCATATGTTAGTGTTCTATTGATTGTAGGCTTTGGTTAAGTTACTTGCTCATTCTTCATTTACGAGAAAATATTGGTTTCTAGTTATCTCTTTTTCATCTGACCCTTTACAGATGGTTTCCTTTCTATTTTGAGCAGGTTGGTTTTTAATTTAATGTGACTGGTTGTCTGACTTTCTGGCCTTCTATTGCTGTTGCCTGTGTCTCATCTATTCATTAAACTCTTTCTATTCTGCTCTAAACCAATCAGCTCCCTGCTTGCCCTTAATTTTACCACCTGTTGTTTGTTGTCTCATTTGTCCAGTTGTTGTTTTATTTCTTTGTCAGATCCTCTTGCCTGTTCAGTGTTCCAGTTGTATCATGCCTTATATGTAGAGTGATTTTTTTCAGTTCGGTGATTGCATTTACCACCTGATTCCAGTTCCATTTTTACACTTTTTGTTTTTCTTTTAAATCTGCATCATTATCTCTTCAGATGTGGTCTGATTCTACTGACTCTGCCTAGTCAGGAGCCCTAGGGATGATGTGTTAAAATTCAGATTCTTTATTCTGTTAAAAGTGAATAGACAGAGAACAACTGAGATGAAATACGGCAAACGCTAAGCTGACAACCATTTGTTTTTGGTACCGTACCAAAGGTTACATAGTATTACTGCAGCATACAAAAATAATACCTTTTGAAATAATGTATGGTTTATCTTCTCTCTTTAGGGGAAAGGTTTATAAAAGTTAATAGTGTATCTATGTTTATTATAATCTCATGAATAAGAGTAGCAACAATGGTTGTTAGGGATGATGACAATAGCTCCTAAAGTATCAAAACCATGCAAGCTTCAAGTTGCTGTCTGTCAATAAAATAAAGCACACAGCTGGGTTTATGTGTACGTGGTTCTCTACTGCTGCAGTGGCCTCTGTATCCTCTCAGCCCACACATATAAGTTATGTAATGGCACACTGCGGTTAAGATAAAGATAAAATAAAATTCTCTGTTAGCGGGTTATGAGGCCCACTGGGACAAATATGTCCACATGTCAGATTTTCTTTCACACCGTTTCCGGATTCATTCCAGCGACACATCAGACACCTAATCACAAACAGAATTAGCTTCCTGGACAGAGCCAAACTGACCATGGCTAAATGTATAGCAAGGGGTGTAATGACATTGGAGAGGCGGAGGGTTTTTTTCCATGAAGTGGAACAAATGTAAAGGAGCGTGTGTCAGTCCAGACACTGAGTGCGGTAGGAGTTATACTGCTTACCAACCCTTTGAGTGTGTGGTGTGCTGAGGATGCCTCCTTTAAATCTGTGATTTATTGAGGTGGTTGTAAGAGGTGGTCTGAAATGGGAAGAGGAAAACTTGTGGTGAATGTTCTTTGGACAACGAATAAGTGTGTTCACCATCAAAGGATGAGGAGAATGTGTTTATATCTGTGTAGTTTTCTCGTCCAAATGTGTGTTTGACTGCTGCAAGAATGTGACTGATGTTATATCAATCTGGCAACGAATGTTTGTGAGTTGTAGTGTGTCTGTGCACAGGCGCCCACCTTTGCCTGTGTTTATGTGCCACTGCCCAGTACCATCATTAGGTCGCAGGCAGTCCCAGTGCTGAAGGTGTAGTTTGGCTTCTCCAGCGGGCTCTCAAGCCAATTTAGGGGCAGAAAAGCTCTTCGATCCTGGCCTGCAAGACTGAGGGTCCCCAGCGGGAGGCAGCGCAGCTCTGCAATCTATATTGGATTTATTCCTTTCCCATCTACAGGGCCCTCACTCCCCACAGGGAGGAAGTCTCAACTGCACTCTCTCTGTCCCCTAAGACAATATGTTATGGTACACACATGAGTACACATAATCGCGTAAACACAGGCACACACACACACACACACACACACACACACACACACACACACGCACACACACACACACCTAGTCTATCTCCAAGGCACACTCCCTCACAGCAAGGAAGTTATAGCAGCACACTTTCTGTCTCTGTGGGAGCTCAACTGGGGTCAAGGTATATTAAGATTTGTGAGGGAGGGACACACCGACATACGGACAGGTGGGCGGGGAAGCAGTGCAGGTACAGGAGATCACTGCCAGTGAGTGATGATGTGAGGTTGACCGTTGTTCTCATGGAAAATATTGTTCAAAAACACGAAGGCCAATATGTAAAATACACTTTATCAAATTAAAGCATGAAAACGCCATTTACATAAAACTCAGACAAGGTCAGGGAGAAACAAGGTTCTTAATTTAGTCTAATCAACTGTCATTTGCATCACGCCATTTGCGCAAGGTATTGCCACTAACTAAATAAATGGACTTCTTCAGACTCAAGGGGGGGCACTCTGGTTTTGATAAGCTGGCAACATAACTGATTTGCATATATTACTTTGATTATCTCATTACTAGGATGATTCTTGCGGAATTTTTGACACTCGCGCAATCGAATTAAAATTAGTGGCGCGCAATCAATAAAAGGGCAATGCGGCTGTGTAAACACACCGCACCTCAGGTTTGTGTGGTCAACTCGGGGAGACGAAGAGGATGATGATGACGATGATGATCGCGGCTGAGAACACTGGCTTTATGTTGATGATGCGGTGGCAAGGAATGATGATGATGATGATGACCTCTTCAGCTCATGATCCAATGGACTTGCCTGTGGGTTTGTGAGATTCTTGGGCCTTTGATTCCAGTGTTTAGAACAGTAATCAGCAGAGACAATGGGGGCCATGAAATAGCCGCTCTCTTGTATGTGACCTTTCCACCTGTTATGAATCCCAGAGAGGCCTGAAGGCAGCTCATGTTCCCCAATCGATAATCGTGCTCGCATCTTTCCTCCATCTCAACCCATCGGTGGTATGATCAAGTCACGCGTGAAGACGCGCAGCCTCTGATAATTTGGCAGGGGCCTGTCGGCCAACCTCAGGTGAGCGAGAGGTGCCGTCAAGTCAGCTGAGCGCCAATGCATGATCGCGCATCGCAAAACACCTATCTGCATTTCTGTTTTGATTTGTTCTTTGTTTGAAAACCTACATTTCTTGTATTTTCCGCATGAGTTGCTTTGTGTTGTGAGGCAAAAAATGTACAATATTAAATTCAAGGGAGCATGGCGAGCAACGTCTCGTTCGCCGCCGCACAATTGGTTCGGTGGGGGGAAAAGACTCTGCAGAGAAGAGAGGCGCTCTCTCCTAATAACCTCAATCATCCGCACGCAAACCGAGAGCAAAGGCTCACGTCCCCGTTTTACATTCATGATGTAAATAATTACAGGCCTGGAAGTTGATTTCCTTACGACCTTACCCATTTGAGGAGGCCTCCTAACCCCCCTCTCTCTCCTGAAGAAAGCTACTTCTGTTGAAGCATTAAGTCATTAATTATTTTCCTTACATAAGGACAAATTATCCAGTCACACGAACGAAATTAGAACCCTTTGTTTCTGATCAGACCGTATTACCGCGGGAAATTGCGAATGATGGCTGCGCGCTCGCCGGCCTCTGTTGTTTCTATCTATCATCGCCTGTCGCTCTGAACCCGCGCTAACAAAGTCATTAAATTGACTCCCTCTCGCTCTCATTATGCTGGCTGTTAATAACCGCTAATTAACTTGCTTACGCGCGCCTTAAAAGCGCCCCCCCCCAGCACACACACACACACACACACACACACGCACATGCACACGCACACGCACACGCACGCACCCACCCCTTCCTTCCTTTTCCTGCTCGGCCTCTCGACACAAGCAAGTGTCCAATTATGTCGCAACGGCGTTGCGACGAACGTGCACGCGGATGGGAAAACAACGTGTGATCCTGCAGGACGTCTCTGACCGAGCCGTCACCTGTCGGTGCAGTTTCCGGGTGTCGCCGGTAGATGGCGCCATGTGAGTGCCCCGCCGGGCCGAGCTCAACCTGTTGGCCCCGTGGACTTCATCAGTGTCATTTTCACGGCCTCGGGGATGACGCGTGGATCGTGACGGGCCAAGGGGAACCCCCCCCCCCCTACACACACACACACACACACACAAACGCAATGCTATTAAACACACACTCGCAGCGGCTGATCCTGATCGGCTCACGCACGAGTGAGACTTAAGGGATGGCGGTGTCTCTCGGAACGAAGGGGGACGTTATGGCTTCGCTGAAACGGAAGACGCATCCCTTCACCTGCACGCCAACTAGACGGAAAATTGGAAATGTGAAAATTGCGCTCAGGCTATTCCGTCCCCCTCTAATGTATGCATGTAATTAGTGCATTTAAACAAAGCGCGGATGTCCTGCTGACTGAAATGGCGGCTGACATCTCTTTTTCCACAGGGTTAATAACAGTGTGCGGATAAATGAATCAAATTGTGGCCCACAAATTACAGAGCGACTCTAAATACCCGTCTGTATTACGCACGCCTGTTTGTGACCGCGCAGAAGACATAGCAGTTTATATGCCTATTGTTATTACACTCGTTAAATTGATTTCTTTTAACAAATAAACAAGCCCGGAAGTTTTTAAGTTGTGGTTGTGATCTGATCTCACACATATTAATCTGCATGTTTGCAGAACACACGCGATGACATTATAGACGGGGAATTGCTTTTGTCGTGATGGCTAATTTTACTCTGGACATGGTTTCATAAATGATCGCTTTTTTATTTATTTAATCCAATCAATGCCCACCAATGTATTATGAGGCCTCCTGATAAATAAGAAGATATAATGTGAAGAAGTTGGCGTTACATCATCGGGTCTTAACCTCAGCGGCCAAAACCTTAACTAAACTGATCAATTGAGCAATTACAAAAGATTCATACAAATATCACTTAAAAATAGATTAAAAAAAAACAAAAAAGAACTACAAGTGCAATTTTGTGGACGTATCTCTTATTGTTATTTTTCTTTTTGCTGTAGTGCTCGGTCGCCGGCCAGATACATAACGGAGAGGAAGAGAGAAAGAGATGGGGAGAGTAAATTGCAGCTTGCTGAAGTTTTTGGATTGAATTCTGAAAATGATCCTTTTAACAGTGATGGGCTCTGAGGCGAGGATAGGGGTCACGCCATTCACAGCGGGTTAAATAGACTTTCATTTAAAATTACATTCTCGATCCATCTCTCCACCCCCCACCCACCCCCACATACACCATCACCCCCCACCTCCTTCATCGGTGGAGTCCCCCGAGTACTATCCCGGCGCACCTTGCGCCGCCTCATCACCGCCGCCCCACCCTCAGTTGACTTTAGCCAATTCAAAACTTCACTGAGATAGATAGATAGATAGATAGATAGATAGATAGATAGATAGATAGATAGATAGATAGATAGATAGATAGATAGATAGATAGATAGATAGATAGATAGATAGATAGATAATGTAATTAGTGATGTGTTATTATAGCATAATATTAACTAGACATTTCCTTTAGTGTAAGAAATCTGTATTTTTTTATAAAGATAATATATGAATCGTCAGAATATTATTAAAGTTACTTGTATATTTGTATAATATGTTATCCAATTTTGTATATTATGTAGAAATCTTATTCTTGAATAATGTTAATTTTTAGAAAATAAAAGTCGAATGGACATTGAATTAAGCGAGGCAGTAATCGAATGACATGGTGTTAAATTATTTGCAGCACAAGCGTTAGCAGTTTGAGTGTAAAACGGTGAGTTTTGCAAAAAAAATGAAATGGGGTTAAAAAATGAAGCAGGTAAAGTAACAAAATCCAAGGCAGTGCACGCGTGTCTTTTACTGTGACGTGTAAACTGTAAAACTGTATGTGACACCTCATGCCCATGAGATGGACCCCCTGACCTGTGTGTGTGTGTGTGTGTGTGTGTGTGTGTGTGTGTGTGTGTGTGTGTGTGTGTGTGTGTGTGTGTGTGTTTGTTTGTTTGTTTTGAGCACACACCTCATTAATGTTGTCAAACATAGCGGTGCCACCTTGCTAACTGGGGGGAACTAAGTGACAGCACAGACTTGAAAATGAAAATCTCCTCTCATTCTGATACCGAAAAAGTCCAAAGGGAGTGAAAACAAATTCGCGAAAGTCGTGATCTTGACGCGTTTCGCCAGAAAAAAATAAAGTTACCTGCTCGGTTCACTCCGAGCGCGAACGATTCCGCGCCTGGTCTTGAGTCCTGCCGCTCAAATTAACCTTAATCGTAAAAATATAAAAAGCCGCTCCGCAGCCGCCGTCTCCTCACACACACACACACACACACACATACAGAGACACACACTCACACAAACACACACCGTGGAGCAGCCAATCAGGAGCGGCCTTAGGCGTGTGCGGCGCGAGCTCGCGGAGCTGGAGCGGCTTCTGGTCTGAGCGCGGAGAGCGCGAGGCGGCCAAACCGCTGTCTGCCTTCGGCTCGGCGACCGCCCGTGAGACGGGGCGGACGCGCGCACACACACACACACACACACACACTCACACAACCAAACGACGCTGAAGAAACGACGAACCTCCAGAGCAACTCGAGCGGAGAGAGAGAGAGAGAGAGAGAGGAAGAGAGCGAGAGAGAGGGAGGGACAGACAGACAGAGAGGCAGGGAGAGAGAGCGAGAGAGAAGGCGAGAGTTCGGGGCCACCGCCGGGCGCGTTGCCGAAACCAGAGAAGCCGAGGCGCCGACATGAGCGGTCAGTTTGAGGAAGATATTCACGACCGGGGCGAGAGAAAGAGCAGCAAATCCCCGACGCTGCTCTCCTCTTACTGCATCGACAGCATTCTGGGCCGCCGGAGTCCCTGTAAGGTCAGACTGATAGGAGCGCAAAGTTTGACGGGTCTGTCCGCCAGAGGGGAGCCGGAGAAGGCGGTTGAGGGTAAGTCCGTGTGCGGGATTGACTTTCCAATTCGACGACTTGGATTTAAAATATAGAGAAATGGCAGCTATATATCGAGGTTGATTTTTTTCCTCTCGCTATTTTATTCTGTTTGATGTAAAGAAATGTGCACTTCGCTGTTAAGCTAGTTTCATGCGTTGAGTAAGTTAGCCGTCTGACGCCGTTATGCACACAGCCGCTCCTAATGAGGCCCGTTTTAGGGACAAGATTGCTTGACGGTGGCCGGGGAGCGGCCGGCCGGTCCGGACACAGACCCACACACCCGCCGGCCTCTACCCTCGTTCTTTTTAAAAACTTACTTAAAAAAAAGAAGAAAAAAAACTTTGAAACGAAATTCTAATTTCAACACGCTTACCCGTCAGGACCGAAGAAAGAACCGCTCTCCCTCGGCAACGACATGCACCTGCCGCCGAAGCTCCGCCGGCTCTACGGCCCCGGCGGGAAGTACCTCCACGAGCACGCCGAGAAGCTGGAGCGGGAACGGCTCCTCCTGGAGCAAGCCAGCGAGAACCTCAAGATCAGCCAGGCGCCGCAGGTGAGCATCAGCCGAAGCAAGTCCTACAGGGAAAACGCGCCGCTGAGCCGCGGGGAAGGCGAGCGGAGCCCCGGGGAGGGCTCGGAAGACAGCAGCATGGGACTCGTGGAGCTCGGCCCGTTGAAGTTCGAAGAGGACGCTGCGAAGGAGGAGGGCAGCTGCGGGGACGCGGCTGCGCTGTCCCCCAAAGACGAGGAGAGGGAGAGCTTGAACGCCGGCGACGGGGACGTGAGGGACGGGGAGGACAGCGTGTGTCTGTCGGCGGGCAGCGACTCAGAGGAAGGGATGATGAAACGGAAGCAGAGAAGATACAGGACTACCTTCACCAGTTACCAGCTGGAGGAGCTTGAGAGGGCTTTCCAGAAGACACACTACCCCGACGTCTTCACCAGGTCAGAGGCTCATCTCCCCAAAAATACTGCAGAAAAACAGCACAATAATAATAATAATAACAATGATAACAATAATAATAATAATAATAATAATAATAATAATAATAATAATAATAATAATAATACAATTATTATAAAAGAAAATAATAATTGTGATAATAATAAATTGTATTTTTATTATTATCATTGTTTTACATATATGATGTAGTTAAACTGCTTGTTATATTTTTAGAACTAAAACGGCAAACGAATTCTAACATACATTTTGGCCTAAAACCTTAGTAATTAAAACGACATTGTCTTCCATATGACTATTATTAATAATGTGATTTTCGTTGTTTTTATTAGTTTTTTTCGACATGTCGAAATATTGTACACAAACCGGAACACTTGAGGTATTTGTAGACACATTTTTCTCAAGTTGACTATTAATTGCGATCATTTCTAAATCAAAGAAGAAGAAAACAACCAATCCATGCCCCGTGATTCGAGACTGCGTCTACACCGGGGCGTGGTTGTAAAGATGTCAGCGCCTGAACACACCGGTGTGACGATGCTGAGCAACTGTGTCTGGATTCCGCTCGCCTGCAGCCGTCAGGGCCGAACGGCAGCCTAAAAGCAGGTGGAGGTGCAAATTAAATGCATCGAAAAATTAGAATTTTGAGGGAGGAGGGATTTAAATAATATTCAGAGGCCGTTAAATGAATTAAGAAATACAAAGAGCTTTTTTTTTAATGCATTTCATTTTTAATTAATATACACACGCATTTTTGCTGCACCTGATAATCATGTAAATTAATTTTCGATTTTTTTTTTTTTACCCCGGCCCCCAAAACCATCGGGATTATTTATATTTTCAAATCGATTTACTTTAAAAGGACTTGTGGCTCTTATTTGCGCGGAGCCCAATCTCGCAGCTGAAGGCAGCGCCGATGGCTTTGTGGCAGGCTAGTTTGGATGTCATTATTTCTACCATTATGTTGTTACAGTGACAGGCCCGGCTGTGGAAAATCTCACAATCACTAAGGCTATTTCTACCCATACGTGACAGGGAAAATAGAATATGGCTATAGTGTCTTTCTGCAGTTCAAGCAAAGGGGGAGGACAAAAAATAAATAAAAAATAAAAAGTAGGCTATTTTGGTCGCCTATTGTTGACAGTGGGCAACAGGAGGGGACAAACAGCAATTCCATGCCTCCAAAAGACGGCTTGTAACCTTGACTCTTTTTCTCCCCTTCTCCCCGTTTGTCCTTCCCAGAGAGGAGCTCGCTATGCGCCTGGATCTCACCGAGGCTCGGGTTCAAGTAAGTGTCCCTGTGAGCTGGGCCGTCTGGGATTTGGGGAGGGGGCTGCGAGGAGGGGTGGTGTTGGTGGTCCTGTAGCGTTTTATATGGTCTATAAAATGCCTACGGTACACAGCCCCGGCTGATAACCGACGATATGCGTCACTGATTGGGGATCAGCGATTACAGGCCAATTGGAGGCGGTAATTTATTGCAGTGAAATGTGTTAAATGGCCCGGTGCCCGGCCGGGAAGGTCTTTCCTGTTATTGAATGTTATTACATGCGAACGGTGGAACATTTTAGTGCCAATTAAGCCGTTCATAAAAAGCTCACTTAGAGCCGGAGTAAACACGGTCTGTCCTCCGGAGATGAGACGGTGTTTGAATTCCCATCAAAGGGGACGGAGAGGGGGTGAGGCCGAGCGAGGCGGGTGGAAAAAAAAACGAGAGACGGGTTAAGGGAGGGGGGTAATGCTATTTGATTTCCTATTATGTGATTGCAATAGACCTGCATTGATCCGATGCTTTGCACTTGGGAGCGAATGAGAGACCATTAAAGGTGTTTGCTCCGACCCCCCCCCCCCCCCCCCCCCCCCCCCCCCCCCGTCCCCACCTCTTCCTCCCCCCTCTTCTACCTCTCTCC